>PVJD01008328.1:0-73759 GCA_004026545.1 Mormoops blainvillei | reverse complement strand
TTTGGTTCTTTGCATCTCATTACAGGGATAACAACTACCTGAGAGAGTGGGCGGCTGTAAGAGGAGCACTTAGCACAGGACCAGGAAAACACGGAAGATCACTGTGAATGAAGAGGCCAGCTCTGGACGTCGTGGTGAGAAATTTGCAGACTTTGGATGGGGGTGGGAATTGAATTCCGTTAGCGGAGATAACCCGTTAAAGAACAAAGAAGCACCCATCAACAGCCCCCCCCGCCCTTTTTTTAATGCTGCTGGCGCGTGGGTTGGCGGGAGTATGAAGATCCTGGAGGCCCCCTGCAGAGGGAGCTCTGTGGCCGCAGTTGCGGGGACTGGGGGGGGCGGGGGGAGGGGAGGCAGTAACCCATAAAGAAATCTTTTAAGATTCTAATTAGCTTTGCATTGAATTTAGCCTCAATCGAGTACTTATAAGATTGTTCCTTGGAGACCAGAAAATACACCCAGTAATACACCCAGTAATGTGGGGATCGGACCTTACCTGTTCTCCTTTGTTGGGGAGCTGCCCCAAAGACACCCTGGAGAACCACATCATCCACTGTAGTATGTTGTCCAGACCCTAGTCATTAATGCTCCCTTTGCAGTGCCTGATAGACCTTTCTGACCAGTCTCTGGAGTCTCGTTCCAACAAGTGGTATTTTCATCTGAAAACCGGGAAGAGCCGTCTCAGTCAAACCCATTGCTTAAGGCACCGTGATCTTGAGCTCCTAGGCTCCATAATTGTGAGAAAAGAAATTTCTGTTGTTTAAGCCACTCACTCTCTGGTAGTCTATTATGACAGCCTGGGCGGGCTAAGATGAGAGGAAACGAAAACCTTTTGTTAACACAGAAAACCAACTGATAAAATTAAAGGAGTGATGGAGATTTCAAAAAATCACTATTTGGTATCCCTGGTAAAAGCTGATTTGGGCTAGAAGCATAAATGGCAAAACTAGTGTGTAGAAAATGGAGGATTCCCATGATATTTATAACTTAAAAGACTCTTCCCACAAGATATGTATTATTATTATAAAGGGTTAAAACAAGGTGACTTCATGGAGAAACCTAGCAAACATCACCAGTACTGGGACTAGATGACAGCATGTGCCATCTCGTGTGACACACTGAGAACCCAGCATCACTTCCGTGGTATTGCTGCCAAAGGTGAACAGCCTAGATCTAATGATGAGGAAACATCCAACCAAACCAAACCGAGGGGCAGTCTACATAATGTATACAGCAACCTTTTCAAATATGCCAGTGTTGTGGAATGCAAAGAGAGGTTGAGGAATTGCTCAAGATTAAGAGTGATTAAACAGATACGACAACAATGCAATGCATGAACTTGAATGTTCTTTTCCCAAATGTTAATTATATAATAGAAATTTATGAATATTTCCTGATTTTGATAAATTCAGTGAGATTATGTCAGAGAATTCCTTGTTTGTAGGAGACATGCACAGATGCATTTAGCAATAGAAAGACTTCATACAGCACTCATTCTTCAACACTTCAGTAAAAATTGTGAACCTACAACCAGTTACCCATCCACGTATGCATCCATCTACATGAGAGAAAGGGAAAGAGAAAGTCAATGTAGTAAAATGATAATACTTTGGGGAATTCAGTGTGATGGGTATCCATCATTCTTGTAGCTTTTCCATAAATTTGAAATCATGTCAAAATATAAAAATTATGGAGAAAGAGTTTAGAAACATAATGTACTCATTTTTATCATATAAAGAAACCACAATAATATTTCTTTCACACAAGAGTACAAAAGATAATTTACTTAATCATGTAGGAAACTTTTCCCCACAAGTGTCACAAAATTTTCACAGAGGTCACCCTGGACAGAGCTATATCACAAGAACATTCTAAACAGGTCAAATATAGGAGAGTGTATTCCCATGATCAGCCCAGGCGAGTCAAGGCTTATGTCCGCATCATCCAGAGGCGGGGCGTCTCTGTCAGTGACGAGGTGGGTCCTGGGCAGCTAACCAAGTGAATCTGTTAAAACCACATACTATTTTTTTTCAAAATAAATTCAGAAATAATGGTGATGGCCATAGAAATAATAATACGTAACATGTACATCACATGTCATATGCCAAGTTTAGATATTTGGTTTAGATAGAGTTCCTTCTTTTTTCTTTTCAAAATATAGTCTTTTATTTTCCAGTACCTTTAAAATTAAATTTAGTGGGATAACATTGGTTAATAACATTATATAAATTTCAGGTGTATAAATTTATAATCTGCCATCTGCATACTCTATTGTGCTGTCCCCACCCAAAGTCTAGTCTCCTGTCACCATGTATTTGATCCCTTTACCTTCTTTACCATCCCCCTCTGGTCACCCCCATTCTGTTGCCTGTATCTATGTAGTTTTCTTTGTTTGTATGTTTGCTTTGTTTATTCATTTGTTGCTTTTTGTTTTGTATCCCACATATAAGTGAAATCAAACGGTTCTTGTACTTTTCCATCTGACCTTTTTTCTTTGGCATAACACTCTCAACATCCATCCGTTGTGTCGCAAATGGCAATATTCTTTGTTGTGACTGAGGAGTGTGCCATTGTAGGTATGTACCACATCTTCTTTATCCAATCATCCATCAGAGAACGCTTAGGCTGTTTTCATGTCTTGGCTATTCTGAATAATGCTGCCATGAACATAAGGAGATATAGATCTAGACATAGATGTTTTTTTGTATGACTACCAGTTTTCAAATTTTTGGCTAAATACCCAGAAGAGGATTTGCTGGGTCATATGGTAACACTGTGCTTCAGTTTTTGTGGAACCTCCAGGCTGTTTTCCACGGCAGCTGCAATAATTTACATTCCCACTTGTGTTTTGTGAGGGTTCCCATTTATCTTCATCTTCTTCAATACGTACTATTTCTTTGGCTTATTCATAATAGCCATTCTAATGGTTACGAGGTGATATCTCATTGAGGTTTCATGATTTGTGTTTCCCTTGTAACCAGTGATATTGAACATCTTTTTAATTTATCTCTATATTTTCCTTGGAAATGTATTTATTGAGGTCCTTGCCCAGTTTTTAAAATCAAATTGTTTTGTATCATTATTGTTGAGTTGTATGAGTTTTTATTATATTTTGGATATTAGCCCATTATTGGGGGTATTGTTTGCACACATCCTTTCCCATTTGGTTGTTTGCCTTTTTGTTTCGGCGATGGTGTCTTTTGCTATATAAAACATTTTTGTTTGATGTACTCCCATTAATTTATCTTTGCTTTTACTTCCCTTGCCTTTCAATTCAAGTTCACAAAAACCCCTCTGAGACAAAGGTTGATAACTCTGGTGGCAATGTTTTCTTTTATGTATTTTGTTGCTGCAGGTCATCTATTCAAGTCCTTCGTTCGTTCTGAGTTAATTTTTGTGTATGGTGTCAGATAGGGATCTAGGTTTATTCTTTTGCATGTGGCTCTCCAGTTTTTACAACCCCATTTGTTGAAGGGATTTCCCTCTCTCCATTGTATGCTTTTTGCTCCTTTGTTGAAAGTTAGGCCTCCATATATGCGTGAATTTATTTCTGAACTCTCGATTCTGCTCCACTGGTTCATGTGTCTGCTTTTCTGCCAATGCCATACTGTTTTCATTATTGTAACTTCGTTATAGTTTAAACTCAGACAGAGCCTGTGATACCCCCGGTTTTTCCCCCACCCAGAATTGCTTTGGCTATTCAAGGTCTTTTGCAATTCTAGACAAATTGGGGGATTACTTTTTGTTCTATATCTGTGAAAAATGTCATGTGGATTTTTGATGAGGATTGTATTAAATCTCTATATTGCTTTAGGTCATTGAATTTCAACCAGTGTGCCACAGCATACAGGTATGCCTCAAAGCTTTTTAAAACATACAATACCTGACTATTCAGTCAGGGGAACTGACCTCTTTTCCATTAGACTGTAAAACTAAATAATGACCATAGCCCACACAACTGTAGCCACGCTAAGAATGGCCTGTCTTGAACCATAAATATATACGTAATATAACAGAATTGCGACTTATTGGTCATGTTGCATAATAAGCTTGTGTCTCATAGGTTTATTCCTGGTACCAGAAATCCTTATACACAAGTTTCGGCACCTGATTTTTTATTTTTAATTTTTTATTTATTTTATTTCTTGAAAAATTTTGTACTTGGTTAATTATACATAAAATTTACCATCCTAACTGTTTTTTCATGTACAGTTCAGTGATATCACCACCATCACCTCAATTTCCCAAACAGACACTCTGCCCCCATTACGCACTAACTCCCTACCACCATCCCCAGTCCCTGGCACCCATAGCTCTAATTTCTGTCTCTATGATTTGACCACTATCAATGCCCCCTATAAGTGGAATCAGAGAGTGTTGATCCTCTGTGACTGGATTGATTCCCTGAGCATGGTGTCCTCAAGGCTCATCCATGCCATAGAGGTGTCAGAATTTCCTTCCTTTTTAAGCTGAATAATATTCCATTGTGTAGATAAACCACATTTTGTTATCATTCACCTATGGATGGACAATTAGGTTGCTCCCACCTTTTTGCTTTTGTGAATAATCATACTGTGAACAGTAGTGTGTAAGTACCTATTTGAGTTCTTTTGAGGGACATACCCAGAAGTTCCGATTCATATGGTAGTTCTATTTTTCATCTCTTCAAGAACCTCCATATTATTTTTCATAGTTGCTTCACCAAATTGCATTCCCACTAATAGTGCACCAGGGTTCCAGTTTCTCCACATCCTCAGCAACATGTGTTTTCTACTTTTTTTAAAGTATATTTTATTGATTATGCTTTAACAATTGTCCCATTTTTTCTCTCCCTTTTATCCCCTCCACTCAGTAACCCCATTCCCTCCCACATTCCCCCTCTTAGTTCTTGTCCATGGGTCATACATGTAAGTTCTTTGGCTTCCCCATTTCCTGTGCTATTCTTAACCTCCCCCTGTCTATTTTGTACTTACCATTTATGCTGCTTACTTCCTGTAGCTTTTCCCCCATTCTCCACCCTCCCCCTTCCTGCTGATAACCCTCCATGTGATCTCCATTTCTGTGATTCTGTTCCTGTTCTAGTTGTTTGCTTAGTTTTTGTTTTTGTTTTTTTTAGGTTTGGTTGCTGATAGTTGTGAGCTTGTTGTCATTTTACTGTTCATAGTTTTGATCATCTTCTTTTCCTTAGATTAGTCCCTTTAACATTTCATGTAATAAGGGCTTGGTAATGATGAACTTCTTTAACTTTACTTTATCTGGGAAGCACTTTACCTGCCCTTCCACTCCAAATGATAGCTTTGCCAGATAGAGTCATAATGGATGTAGGGCCTTGTCTTTCATGACTTTGAATACTTCTTTCCAGCCCCTTCTTGCCTGTAAGGTTTCTTTGGAGAAATCACTGAGAGTCTTATGGGAACTCCTTTGTAGGTAACTGTCTCCTTTTCTCTTGCTGCTTTTAAGATTCTCTCCTTATCTTTAATCTTAGGTAATGTAATTATGATGTACCTTGGTGTGTGCTTCCTTGGGTCCAACTTCTTTGGGACTTTCTGAGCTTCCTGGACTTCCTGGAAGTCTATTTCCTTTGCCAGATTGGGGAAGTTCTACTTCATTCTTTTTTCAAATAAGTTTTCAATGTCTTGCTCTTCCTCTTCTCCTTCTGGCACCACTATGATTCGGATGTTGGAACATTTAAAGTTGTACCAGAGGTTCCTAAGCCTCTCCTCATTTTTTTGAATTCTTGTTTCTTCATTCTGTTCTGGTTGAATGTTTATTCCTTCTTTCTTCTCCAAATCATTGATTTGAGTCCTAGCTTCCTTCTCTTCACTGTTGGTTCCCTGTATTTTTGCTTTATTTCACTCTGTATAGCCCTCACTTTTTCCTCCATTTTGTGACCATACTCAACCACTTCTGTGAGCATCCAGATTAGCAGTGTTTTGAACTCTGCATCTGATACGTTGGCTATCTCTTCATCACGTAGTTCTGTTTTCGGAGCTTTGATCTAGTCTTTTTTTGGGCCATATATTTTTTTTTCTCTCTGTGTACCTATTATATTGTGAGGGGCAGAGCCTTAGGTATTCACCAGGGTGAGGCAAGCACATCACTGCCTTGTGGTGCTGTATGTGGCAGAGGGGTTTGAGAGGGAACAATGCTGCTTGCCTGGCTCTTGGCTGGCTCTCAGTCACTTCCCCCACTACCCACAAGCAAATTGGGCCCTTCTGGTGCTGATTCCTGGGTGGGTGGGTTTGTGTATGTTCTAGGACCCTGTGGGGCTCTGAAAAGAACTCGCCTGTGAGACTGGCAGTGTTTCCCGCCACTGCAACTCCCACCAGTTTTTACCGGTAAAGGTTTTGAGGCTTTCTTCTCCCTCCCATCACCCCCCGCCCCGGCACTGGAACCCTGGGTTACACAGTCTCTCCCACTCCCCAGTTGTTCCAGTTTATCCCTTCTGCCCAGCTTACCATCTCTGTCTCTGCCCCTCCTACCAGTCTGGGTGAATGTTTCTTCTTTAGCTCCTTGGTTGCCAGACTTCCACAGAGTTTGATTTTCTGACAATTCTGGTTATTTTTTGTTTTTAAATTTGTTGTTGTCCATCTTTTGGTTGTGTGAGGAGACAAAGTATATCTACCTATGCCTCCATATTGGCCGGAAGTCCTAGTGTCACTTACTTCTTTATTCTCAATTTAAATGCCTTTTTTTCCCCTTTGCCTGATTGCTCTGGCTAGGACTTCCAGCATTCTGCTGAATAACAGTGGCAAGAGTGAGCACACTGGCCTTGTTCCGGATGGAAGTGGAAAAGCTTTCAGTTTTTCCCTGCTGGGTATAATGTTGGCTTGTCATATATGGTCTTTATTAGGTTGAGGTACTTTCCTTCCATACCTGTTTATTGAGAGGCTTTATCATAAATGGATGTTTATGTTTTCAAGTGCTTTTTCTGCCTATTGAGATAATCATATGATTTTTATTTTTCATTTTGTTAATGGGGTCTATCATGTTGATCGACCTGCATATGTTGGACCATCCTTGCATCCCTGGATTGACTCCCACTTGACCCTGATGTATTATCTTTTTAATACATTGTTGTATTCGATTTGCTAGTATTTTGTTGAGGATTTCTGCACCTATGTGCATCAGAGATATTGGACTTTAACTTTCGTTTGTTGTAATGTCTTTGTCTGACTTTGGTATCAACGTAATGTTGGCCTTGTAAAACAAATTAGGAAGCATTCCCTCCTCATCAACTTTTTGGAAGTGTCTAAGGAAGATAGGTATTAAATATTCTGTGAATATTTGTAGAATTCTCCAGTGAAGCCTCCTGGTCCTGGACTTTTTTTCGGGGGCAGGGGGCAGGGGGATTCTCTTTACTGTTTCAATTTCCTTACTAGTGATCACTCTATTTAGGTTTTTGAAGTCTTCATGATTCAGTCTAGGAAGGCTGTATGCTTCTAAGAATTTTTCCACTTCTTTTAGGTTGTCCAATTTGGTGGTATATAGCCTTTCACAGTATTCCTGTAAAATCATTAGTATTTCTGTGGTATTTGTTGTAACTTCTCATCTTTTATTTCTCATTTTATTTATTCGAGTTTCCTCTCTGTTATCTTGATGATCTAGCTAGGAGTTTGTCAATTTTGTTTATCTTTTCAAAGAGCCAGTTCTTTCTTTTATTTTTTCTTTTGTTTTTGTTTTTTGTTTCTATAATTTTTTAATCTTTATTGTATTTTTCCATTACCATTTAGTCCACTTACAACCCCTTCCCCCAGCAACCACCACACTGTTGTCCATGACCACGAGTCCTTTTTCTTTTCTGATCAATCCCTCCACCCCCCTAACACCCCTCTACTAGCTGTCATCTGGCTCTCCATCTATGAGTCTGCCCCCATTATCCTTGTTAGTTAAGGGTGTTCATTAGATTCCACATATGAATGAAACCATATGGTATTTGTCTTTTTCTGACTGGTTTATTTCACTTAGCATAATGTTCTTCAGGTCCATCAATACTATTGCAAAGGGTAAAATTTTCTTTTTTTAAGGCCAAGTATTACTCCATTGTGTAAATGTGCCCTAGTTGCTTTATTGACTCATCTACTCATCAGTAGGGCTGCTTCCGGTTTATCCACTTGCACGTCTGGGCTGCTTCCATATCTTGGCAATTGTACATAACATTGCAATGAACATAGGGGTGCTTCTGTTCTTTCAAATTAGTGTTTTGAGTTCCTTAGGATATATTCCCAGCAGCGGGATTGCTGGGGCAAAAAGCAGATCCATTTTTAATTTTTTGAGGTGTCTCCTTATTGCTTTCCACAGTGGCTGCACCAATCTGCACTCCCACCAACAGTGCAAAAGGGTTCCCCTTTCTCCACATTCTGTATTTCATTTATTTACATTCTAATTTTTATTATTTCCTTTTATTTTTCCTGACTTTGGGCTTTACTTGTTCTTCGTTTTCTAGTTTCTTAGGGTGTAATGATATATTGTTTCTTTGAGTATTTTCTTGTTTGTTGAGGTAGGCCTGTATTGCTATAAACTTCCCTCTTGAGTGCTGATTATGCTGCATCCAAAAAATTTTGGCTTATCATGTCTTCGTTTGTCTCTATCTTTTGGATTCTTTAATTTTTTTGACCCAGTAGTTGTTCAGTCGCATGTTGTTTAATAGCCACATATTTGTGAGTTTTCTTCTAGCACTTTATTTTTAGTTTTAGATCGTTTTGGTCAGAAAAGATACTCGATATGATGTAAATTTTTAAACATTTATTCAGGCTTGTTTTGTGCCCCAACATATGGTCTACCCTTGAAAATATTCCATGAGTCCTTGAGAAGAATATATATTTTGTGTTTTGGGATGAAATGTTCTATAAATATCTATTGAGGCCAATTTTTTTTATTGACTTTCTATCTGGATGATCTATCTATTGCTTTAGGAGGGATCAAAATCCCCTACTATTATTGTAACACTGACAATTTCACCCTTTAGACCTGTAAATATTAATTATTGCTTAATATGTTTTGGTGCTGCTGGGTTGGGCACATATATATTAGTAAATGTTATTTCTTCTTGATGGACTGTGCCTTTTATCACTGTAAAGTGTCCATCTTTTTCTTATTTCTTAATTCTTCTTAATTCTTATAAAAAAGGATTATCAATCCTTTTTTTTTTTGTCTTGAAATCTACTTTGTCCGATATTAAGTCCTGCTGAACCCACTTTTCTCTAGACACCACTTGCTTGGAGTATCATCCTCCACCCCTCACTTTAAGCCTTTGCTTTTCTTTGACACTGAGATTGGTCTCCTGAAGGTGGCACATTGTTAGGTCTTATTTTTAATCCATTCAGCTACTGTGTGCCTTTTGGTTGGTGAGTTCATTCCATTTACATTTGGGGTGATTATTATTATATGAGGACTTACTACAGTTATGTTACTTTTTGATGATTGCTCTCTACATCCATTGTTTCTTTTCCCTTGTGGTTCTGTCTGCTTTTTTAGTTTGGTGGTTTTCTGTGATGATTTTCTCCATTTCTTCTTTTTTTAATTTTTGGTGTCACAACTCTGGATTCTTGTTCTGTGGTTACCATGAGGTTTATCTAAAAAGTCTCATAGATAAACTAATCTTTTCTCCTCTTATTGCATCTTATTTTCATTTCCCTATACAAGTTCAATCCTTTTCCTTCACCCCTGTAGTTTTTGTTTTTGCAGATTATACCTTTTTCTGTTGTAAATTCATTAACAAATTGCAACAGCAATAGTTATGTTTACTGTCTTGTTCTTTTAACCGTTATAGTTGTTTAATACCCTATTCTGAAATCGAGTTCCAATATTCTGCTTCTGTTTGTCACCTTCCTCAAAGTTTTGTATACTTTTGTCTTTTTGTTTCAGATAGAAGAGCTCCTACCAGCCTTTCTTGTACTGCAAGTCTTGTAGTAGTAAATTCCCTCAGCTTTTGTTTTTTTGTGAAATCCTTTATTTCTCCTTTATGTCCGAAGGATTTTACTTGATATATTATTCATGGCTGGTGATTTCTCTCTTTCAATATTTTGACAATACCATGCCAGTTTCCTTTTTTGTTTGTTTGTTTTTGTTTTTGAGAAACTTGATGATAGTCTGCTGGGGTTTCTTTTGTAAATTACCATCTTTTCCTCTGGCTGCCTTGAGAATTTTTGCATCATTAACTTTTGACTATTATAACATGTCTTGGAGAAGGTCTTTTTGTGTGGAGATAATTCCATGTTCTATTAACTTTCTCAAATGTCCATTTCCTTTCCTAGGTATGAGAAGTGCTCACCAATTATTTCTTTGAATAAGCTGTTTTCTTCTTCTCATCTCCTTCTGGGATAGCCATTATCCGATTATCCTTATGTTACTTCTAATGGAGTCAGATAGTTCTCACAGGGTTGTTTTATTAAAAAAAAGAAAGAAAAAAAAAACCTTAGTTTTCTCTCTTCTTCTACCTGAATCATTTCTAGATTTCTAACTTTAATCTCACTAACTCTCTCTTTTACTTGGTCTGCTTTTTATCTCCAGTGCTTTCTAGTACATTCTTCATCTTATTTATTGAGTTGTTCCGCTCCAGAATTTGTTTGGTTCCCTTTTTATACTTTCAATCTCTTTGGTAAAGTACTCCTTTTGTTAATTAATTTTATTCCTGAGCTCAATGAACAGCCAGGGTTGTGGGTTCAGTCGCAGGTCAGGGCACATGCAGGCGTCAGCCAATGAGTGAATAGGTAGGTAGAACAACAGAGCAATGTTTCTCTATCACCCTTCCTCTCTTTCTAAAAGTCAATTTAAATTTTTTTTTTAATAGTTGGATTTTATCTCCAAGGTTGAGCTTTATCTCTGACTGCCAAGCTGTACGATTTTGTGAGTATCAGCTGGAGTTCAGGTTGGGCGCCTCTCCCTAAAGTCATGCACTTATGCATTATTTTTCAACATCATCTAGTCCAACATAGTATGCCAGGCTCTGTGCACAATGCTGAGAATGCAAACACAGTAGGCTTCTCAGGGGAGAAGCACCACCTGTAGACAAAGACAGCTATAGTGCCGTAGGGACTGTAATAGGTGTTGTGAGCAGGCACATGGGAAGCAGAGTAAGATAGGCTTAGCTTGGCCTGCGGAGGTCAGGGAAGGCTCCTGAGGGGGGAACAGGATCTTGGAGGAGGAGTAAGACTTCACCAGAGGAATAGCAAAAGGAAAGGCATTCACGCAGGTGGAAGAACATGTGAAAGTGAAGAGGGACGCAGAGAACTACAGGGATTTAGCCCGAAGCAGAGTGTAGGGTTTGCAGAAGTGATACAAGATGAGGCTGGAGAGGCAGACGGGGTGAGATCCTTAGACAATGTAGAATCCCTGAAGATGGAAGAGGCAAGACCAGCTTTCCATGTGAGCAAGATCATTCTAACTGTAATGGACTGAAGGACATGAGACTTCAGGTGGGCATAGCACTTGGGAAGGCAGAGGAGCCTGAGCTCAGTGATGGTGGGAAAGAAGAGGCACTGGGGGGCTGAACTGATAGGACTTAGTGACCCACTGGATGTGGACATGGCATGTGGCGTGTTGAGGGCGTGAGGCATGGCAGATATCTAGGAGTCCGGGTTTCCCACTTGGGTTACTGGGTGGATTATCCTGAGTGCCAGGGCCGAATGTCAATAACAAAGCTAAATGATGTAAGAAGAGAAGCAAGTTGGAGAGAAGAAAATTATGAGTCCAATTTTGAACATGTTGATTCTAAAGACCCCTGGAGCACTCAGATGCCATGTCTAGAAGTTACATCTGGGACACTGAAGCTCAGACCTTAGGTCAAGACTGGAAACTAAAATTACAAAGCCATCAATGTGCAGGTGGGAGCTGCAGCCATGAACGTAGGTGATCAGCCTGGAATACTCTACAGTAAAGAAGAGGCAGGAGACAAAGCCCTTCAAAGTTTACAGAATGAGTCCTGGCTGGTATGACTCAGTTGGTGGGAGCATTGTCCCATGACCAAAGGGTTAAGGGTTTGATTCCTGGTCAGGGCACATATCTAGGTTTCAGGATTGATACCCTGTCTGGGTGTGTACAGGAGGCAACCAATCAATGTTTCTCTCTCTCTCCCTTTCTCTGTATCTAAAAGCAATGAAAAAAAATGTCCTCAGGTGAATATAAAATAAAATTTAAAAAATGAGCTCAGGAAGGAGAGATGAAAAATGAGGAGCTGCATAAGAAGTAACCAAGAGAGAAGCATGTCATGAAAACAGAGGCAGAAGAATGTTTTTGTAAGAAAGAGGTGAAATCTAATGACTGAGACCGACAATGAAATGGTCATTGGGGATTTTTACCTGGAGTGACTTTAGCAATGTGCAATAACTTGGGAAAATGAATGAAGACAGGGAAATGGAGGTATCAGGTGCAAAGGTGAAAAGCAAAAGGAAGGAGGGAAAGCATGGGATCTAAAAAAGATTTGTATGTATTCGTTTATTTTAAAATGGGAGGAGAGAGAGTTCAAGATGGCGGAGGAGTGAAGGGACATCACACTGACCTCCTCCTACGATCAATCTGGAGTTACAACTAAATTGTGGAGAAATCACCCAGAGCAAATGACTGAACAGTACCAAGAGAGAAGCCTTGTAACCTTGGACAGACAGAAGAATCAGTCCAGCACGACCTGACTAGTAAGGAGTGCAGCAGAGACACTAGAGGGCTGGCTGGGCACCCTCGGGCGGCAGTGCCAGAGGGATATTTGAGTGGCCAGTTGGATCCCTCTGAGAAGAGCAGGGTCTAAACCATAAGTGGAGATCCCCAGCCTACAGCACCAGAGCCCAAAAAGGACACAGCTAACAGCCAGCTGCGAAAAGCGCAGGGTTGCTCTCTGCCAGAGATGGGCAGCTGGAGACTGAAAGAGCCATTTAAAGGGCCAATGTATAAATTTTCATTTGCAGCCACTTACCCTGGGCTCTGACAAATGTGGGGGCAGAGTGGGCTTGGGACGCCTGAGGAGAGGCTGGGGACGGAGGCTTTGCAGAGAGAACTGAGAGAGTAGCCACTGGGATCCTGGTGCTGAGTCATCCCCCATGTGGTAGCAGCCATCTTGCTCAGGCAGACCACTCCCCTGGGCTGTGCAGCCTGAGAGGAAACAATAACCCCGCCCCCAGAAGGGACTCTGCCCTGCCCCCGTGGTGCTTAAGCCTGACTGCTGAGTGCGGAGTGGCAGCCACCGACAGTAGATCCCTGCAAGGGGTTGACAGAGTGGACTAGAGATGCCTGAGGAGAGGCTGGGGACTTTGGGGAGAGAACTGAGAGAGTAGCCTCCCGGATCCTGGTGCTGAATCATCCAACATAAAGCAGCAGCCATTGAGCTCACACAGACCGCTCCTCTTTGAGCAGCAGGAGCCTGAGCGGAAACAGCCCAAACCCCCGGAGGGACTCTGTCCCACCCTATGGTGTTAAAGCCTGACAGCTGAGCACAGAGTGACTAGAGTAACAACTGAAGGAGACAGCCACAGACAGTAGATCCTAGGAAGTCTCGAACAGACTGCCTAAGGTCAGACGAGGTCAACATCTGACTGCACTAGAGGTAGACCTAGAAAGAAAAAACAGTGGTAAATACTAGAGGCTACTGAGATGAAATCTACTGTGGTCTTCTCCATGATTTGCAATATTTTCTTTACTACATAGCTTTTTAACATTCATTTTTGTCCATCAAGTTGGTGCATATTAAGTCACTAGATTTTATACTATAGTTTATTTCTCTCCTTTCTTATAATAGTCTTAATTTCTTTACAGACTTATTAATACTGGTTCATTTGCTATTGATAGTGGGATTGCAGGGGGCAGTTATTTTTGTAGCCGTGCGTTTGTTTCTTGGGCTTTGTGGTTTTGCTCAGGCAGACAAATAATGGGAAGACAAAGAAACAACCCCAACCAAAAAGAAAGGAAGAAACCTCAGAAAGACTGCTAAATGAATAGAGGCAATTAAACTGCCAGAGATTGAGTTCAAAACAATGGTTATAAGGAAGCTCACTGAACTCAGTGAGCTCCTTAAAAACTATAGGGAAAGCTACAGGGAAACTATAAGGAACTTACTGCAAACTATATCAGCATGAAAAAGAACATAGAAACTATCACTGAGCCAAGAGGAAATAAAGAATACAATTTCTGAATTGAAGAACACAGAAGGAATCAAAAGCAGACTAGATGAAGCAGAGGACTGAATCAGCAATCTGGAGGACATGGTAGAAAAAAACTCCCAGAAAGAGCAAGAATATGAAATAAGGCTCAAAAAGAATGAAGGGGTGTTAAGGGAACTATAGGACAACATGAAACATAATAACATCCGCATAATAGGATTAGCAGATGGGGAAGAAGAGGATCAAGGGATAGAAAACCTGTTTGAAAAAGTAATGATGGAAAACTTCCCTAATTTGAGGAAAGAAAAAGTTACACAAGTCCAGGAAGCACAGAGGGCCCCATTCAAGAAGAACCCAAAGAGACCCACTCCAAGACACATCATAATCAAAATAGCAGATATGAAGGACAAAGAGGGAATCTTAAAGACAGCAAGGGAGAAACAGGAAGTAACATACAAGGGAGCCTCAATAAGGCTAGCAACTGACTTCTCCATAGAAACACTACAAGCCAGAAGAGAATGTCCAGAAATATTATGAATAATGAAAAGCAAAGGACTGCAACCAAGACAACTCTACCCAGCAAGGCTCTCAATTAAAATGAAAGGTGAAATAAGGAGTTTCTCAGAAAAAAAAGAAGGCTAAAAGAATCCAACTCTACCAAAGTAGCATTGCAAGATATGCTAAAGGGATTGCTTTAAGAAGATGAAGAAAAGAGTGAGAGAGAGAGGAACACAAGTACAAAGGGAAAAAATGAATAAGTACCTATCAATAATAACCTTAAATGTAAATGGATTAAATGCTCCAATTAAAAGACAGAGTAGCTGAATGGATAAAAACACATGACCTGCACATATGCTGCCTGCAAGAGACCCACCTCGGAACAAAAGACCTACACAAACTGAAAGTAAAGGGTTGAAAAACAATATTCCAAGTAAATGGAGAAGAAAAAAGAAGCCGGGGTAGCAATACTATCAGACAAAATAGACTTCAAAACAAAAGCCATAAAAAGAGACACAGAAGGACACTTCATAATAATCAAAGGAAGAATCCATTAAGAAGACAAAAATTTGTAAACCTATATGCACCCAACATAGGAGCACCCAAATATATAAGGAAAATCCTGGAGGACTTCAAGAAAGATATAGACATCAACACACTTATAGTAGGAGATTTTAACATCTGAATGTCAACAAGGGATAGATCATCCAAACAAAATATCAACAAGGATATTGTGGAACTGAACGACGCATTAGATAAAATGGACCTAACTCATATATATAGAACCTTTCATCCCAAAGAGCAAACTACACATTCTTTTCAAATGCACATGGAACATTTTCAAAGATAGACCACATGACAGACACAAAACAAGCCTCAACAAATTTAAGAAAATTGAAATCATATCAAGCATTTTCTCAGACCACAAGGGCTTAAAATTAAAAACCAACCTCAAGGAAAAAGCTCAAAAACAATCAAAACATGGAGACTGAATACCATGCTATTAAATAATGAATGGGTCAAAAATGAGATCAAAGAAGAAATCAAAAGTTTCTGGAAACAAATGAAAATGAACATACAAAAGTTCAAAACCTATGGGACATGGCAAAGGAAGTCCTGAGAGGAAGGTTCATACCAATACTGGCCTACCTGAAAAAGATAGAAACATTTCAAATAAACAACCTAATACAACATCTACAAGAACTAGAGAAACAACAAACAAACCCCAGGGTGAACAAAGGAAGGAAATAATTAAGATCAGAGCAGCCTGAATGACATAGAGACTAAAAGAACAATTCAAAGGATCAATAAAGCCAGGAGCTGGTTCTTTGAAAAGATAAAGAAATGGACAAGCCATTAAGCAGACTCATCAGGAAAAAAGGGAGAGGATGCAAAAAATAAAATCAGAAATGAAAGAGGAGAAATTACAACTGATACCACAGAAATACAAAGGACTGTAAGAAATTACTACAAAAAAACTATATGCCAAGAAATTTGAAAACCTGGGCAAAATGGACACATTTCTGGAAAAATATAATCTTCCAAAACTGAATGAAGAAGAAGCAGAAAGCCTGAGCAGACTGATAACAGCCAGTGATATTGAAACAGTAATCAAAAAACTCCAGGCACACAAAGCTCTGGACTAGATGGTTTCACAGGAGAATTTTACAAAGCATTTCAGGAAGAGTTAACCCCTGTCCTTCTGAGACTATTCCAAAAAAATCCAAGAAGAAGGAAGACTCTGAAAGTCTTATGAGGCCAGCATCATTCTAATCCCAGGAACAGATAAAGACACAACAAAGAAAGAACACTACAGGCTAATATTGCTGATGAACATAGATCCTAAAATCCTCAACAAAATATTGGCAAGCTGCATCCAGCAATACATTAAAAAGATCATACACCATGATCAAGTGGGATTCATCCCAGGGATGCAAGGATGGTACAATATTCGCAAATTAATAAATGTAATATATCACATAAACAAAAGGAAAGACAAAAATCACATGATCATTTCAATAGATGCAGAAAAAGCATTTGTAAGGTACAGCACCCATTTGTGATGAAGACACTCAGCAAAGTGGGAATAAAGGGAGCGTACCTCAACATAATAAAGGCTATATACGAGAAATATACATCCAATATTATACTGAATGGGCAAAAACTACAAGCTTCCGCACTAAGATAGGTAATAAGACTAGGAGGTCTGCTTTCACCACTTCTATTCAACATAGTATTAGAAGTCCTAGCCACAGCCATAAGACAGGAAAAAGAAATAAAAGACATCCAAATTGGAAAGGAGATATAAAACTGTCATTATTTGCAGATGACACGATAGTGTACATAGAAAACCCAATAGACCCCACCAAAAAACTAGTTGACCTAATAGGTGAACTTGGCAAAACAGCAGGATACAAAGTTAATATTCAGAAATCGAAGGCATTTTTGTACACCAACAATGAAATATCAGAAGCAGAAATCAGGGGAAGAAATCCCATTTACTATAGCAACAAGAAAAATAAAGTACCTAGGGATAAACTTAACCAAGGAGGTTAAAGACCTATACTCAGAAAACTACACAACATTGAAGAAAGAAATTAAGGAAGGCACAAATACATGGAAGCATATTCCATGTTCATGGATTGGAGGAATTAACATCAACAAAATGTCCATTCTACCCAAAGCAATTTATAGATTCAACACAATTGCTATTAAAATACCAATGGCATATTTCACAGACATAGAACAACCATTTCAAAAATTTATATGGAACCATAAATGACCCCGAATAGCTGCATCGATTTTGAGAAAGAAGAACAAAGTGGAGGGATCACAATGCCTGACATCAAACTATATTATAAGACCACTGTAATCAAAACAGTCTGGTACTGGCATAAGAACAGACACATAGATCAATAGAACAGAATAGAGAGCCCAGGAAAAAACCAATGTCTCTATGGTCAATTAATATTTGACAAAGGGGGCAGAAGCATAAAATGGAGTAAAAATAGCCTCTTCAACAAATGGTGTTGGGAGATCTGGACAGCTACGTGCAAAAAAATAAAATTCGACCACGAACTTACACCACATACAAAAATAAACTCAAGATAGCTAAAAAACTTAAATATAAGTCACAACACCATAAAAGTCCTAGAGGAGAACATAGGCAGGAAAATCTCAGATATTCCAGGCAGCAATACTTTCACCAATATGCCCCCTAGAGCAAGGGACATGAAGTAAAGAATAAACAAATAGGACTTCATCAAAATAAAAATCTTCTGCACGGCTAAAGAAAACATCAGCAAAATGAAAAGGGAACCAACCGTATGGGAAAATATATTTGTCAGTGATACCTCGGACAAGGGTTTGATGTCCAAAATATATAAAGAACTCACATGACTCCACTGTAGGAAGACAAACAGTCCAATTAAAAAAATGGGCAAAGGATCTGACAGACACTTCTCCAAGGAGGACATACAGAGGGCCTAGAGACATATGAAAGGATGCACAGTATTACTAGCCATCAGAAATGCAAATTAAAACCACAATGATATACCACTTCACACCAGTCAGAATGGCCATCATAAACAAATCTGCAAACAACAAATTCCGGCGAGGATGTGGAGAAAAGGGAACCCTAGTGCACTATTGGTGGAAATGCAGACTGGTGCAGCTACTGTGGAAAACAGTTTGAAATTTCCTCAAAAAACTAAAAATGGATCTGTCTTTTGACCCAGCAATTCCACTGCTGGGATTCTACCCCAAGAATCCCAAAACACCAATTCAAAAGAACCTGTTGCACTCCAATGTTCATAGCAGCCCAATTTACAATAGCCAAGAATTGGAAGCAACCTAAGTGCCCAACTGGAAATGAGTAGATCAAAGTCCTGTGGTACATTTACACAATGGAATGCTACAGAGCAGAAAGGAAGAAGGAGCTACTACCCTTTGCAACAACATGGATGGAACTGGAGAGCATTATGCTAAGCTAGATAAGTCAGGTGCTGAAAGACAGATATCATATGATCTCACCTGTAAGTGGAACCTAATCAACAAAATAAACAAGCAAGCAAAATATAACCAGCAACATTGAAATAAACAAACTGACAGTAACCAGAGGGGAGGAGGGAGAGGGATGACAGGGAAAGGGAAGGGAAGGGTCATCAAGGAACATGCATAAAGGGTCCATCGACAAAGCCAAATGGAGGAAGGATTGAGGGGGCGGGGGTGGGGGCTGGGGAAAGTGGTGGCAGGAAAATATTGACCAAAAAAAAATGTGGTCAGGAGGAGGCTGGGATTAGTGTGGGAAATTAAGAAGCCAAAGAACTGGTGTGTGCAGCCCATGGACATGGACTAAGAGGTGTGGGGACGATGGGATGGGGTGCAGGGTGGAGGGGATAAATGAGGGTTGCAGAGGAAATGGGACAAGTGTAACAGCATACTCAATTAAATAATTAATTAATTAATTTTAAAAATGGGAGAAGCATCCATGACTACGGGCAGAAAGAAAGATGCCAGTTGAAAGGGAGAAGTTACAGGAGATGGGAAGTGAAACAGAGTGAGGACTGATCTCAGGCAAAAGAAACTTTATTGCTACAGATATGGGGCAGAGACACTATTTATTATGGCAGATAAGAAATGGCCTTGGAGTGAGTCAGTCAGCATTTGAATTCTTGTTCTTTGATTCAGTAGCTGTGTACCCTGGGCTTCCACTTAAGCTCTCTGAGTTGCATTGTCCTATAAAATATAACACCAATTTTACAGAATCACTGTGAGAATGTGAAGGAGTGCATGACACCTCGTTGACCAGCTCAATAAATAGAAGGTAATATTCTTGCGTCAGCAGAATGGCTCCACAGCCCACGTCTTCCTAGTGCTTTCACTCCTGTGATGAGCTATGGGCAGGGGGCACATTACTTGGTGCTCTTAACCGTTGCTGCTCTTCAGCAGGCATTTACCTTCCTTCCCTGATAGCTTGCATTCTGGGTCAGAAGAGCAGGCGGTGCCCCAGAGAGCAAGTGAAGAGGATTTTCTAGGATGGAAAATCAGCTTGTCCTTCTCTATCGAATGCAGTGGAACTGCTTGTACCAGCGCCTTCAGGACATAGCCTAGCACCTAACCTTGACCCTTGGGATTCCCAAACACCTCAGATTCAGAGAGAGCCTGGGGCTCAGTAGATATTAGAGATCACTGGTCCAATGATGCTCTCATCACAAGGGAAGAATATGAGGCCTGGAGAGTTGAGCTCACTTGCCTTTGCTCACCTAGCTTGTAAACAGTATTGGTTCCAAAATCAGTCTAGAGCTCCAGCCTCTGTTCTGACATAGCCCGTTGCCTCCCCATCAGGATTATCTACATTCATGCATCTGTGTCCCAGGCTGAACATCTCCCAACTGAAAAAGCCACAGGTCCCGTGACAGTAACAAAGGAAGAGATTCAAGGAGGTGAAACTGGGGGAAGGATATATGAGTCAATTCCTAATTAAGTTGAAATCAAAGAAGCCTGAGGTATTGGTCACAGCTCAGTCTCTCTGATACGTGTGCCCCAACCTGCTTTCCAGTCTGATCTCCCACTTAGCCTCCTGCCACCCCCTCATTCCTCCCGGGGCAATAAATACACAGACGCAATTGGCTTCTTCCACCCTGGAGGCTGACCAGTGCCAGAATGTGTGCTTCAGTGGTATCGCGTGGAGCTCTGCCTATACCTGGGCATGTCCTAAATACTGGATTTTCCTAAAGTAATTCAATCCTCATATGATCTGGAGAGGTAAATGCTGTATATTACAATTAACTCATTTTTCAGATGACAAAATGAAACCTGGATTTCCCTGGCATCAACCTGAAGGTGGATGTAGCTTTGCTGCGTGGATGCTGACATGCTTGTGCCCAGTTTACCCAGTGAGCCCCAAGCTCCTTGAGGAAAGGGCTGTGTCTGGTTCTCTTTTATACCGTTGGTACCTCCCACCCACTCTCCGTCTTGCATCCCTCTCCTCCCTCCTCTCCCGCTTTCCCTCCACCTGCCACCAGAGTGTTGTCCTGAGAATCAGATGTGATCCTGTCCTTCACCTACTCAAACTCTTATCTCTTTCCTGTTCCTCAAATGACTGAACTCAGCATTCAAAATCTCCAAATTGTGATTACAACAAAATGAGAAATCGGTTGTCCCACTGAGAGACAGCGCTTTAGATTCAACTATGACACATACATTCCCCCTGAGTCTTTGACTTTGCTTCTCCTCATACTTGGAGTTAATCTACTTTCCACCTGTCATAGTGTTTCAAGGCTCAGATATTAAGCAGTTGAATCTAATCTGGCCTCCACCTGTCAGGCCATAATCACATCCCCCGCTGGGGTCCACATGCCTTGGGTTAGTGCCTCAATTCATTCTCACTTCAAATGTTTTTTGTTGGTTACATACACATACAGACCTCGAGCTCTTTCTTCAAGGGCAAGAACCTCACATTGCTTACTGGTGTGTCCATGCCATGCTTGACTTGTTTGAAGAGTTGGAATCTGATAATGAAAAAAAGGCGAATAATGTCTAGAGTTCGTTGATCCTTACCATACTATATGTGCTAGCACTGATCTCGGTGTTTTAATGCAAAGTCTCATTTAGTCTTCTGAACAACTCCATGAGGTCTGTTATTAATTGCATTTTGTTAATAAAGAAATGGAGTCATTTATGGAAATTAAGTCACTGGCCTAGGTTCACACTATTGTTAAGTACTGGAGGCAGGATTCAAACCCAGCAGCCTGCCTCCTAAAACCGCACTACAACTACACTCTTCAGAGGGCAAATAGATGCACGAATGACTAGTGATATTCATTGTACTATCATTTTGCCTCCTGTGTCTCATAAACGTGGTTAAGAGGAAATGTCAGCCCGTTGGAGTGGTCTAAACATACACAGTGGGTGCAACAGACTGCAGGTGTCTTTCTCAATTCCAGGAATAATAGCTTCACCCACACAGCCCCTCCTACACTTGTCAAAATTCACATTTTTGGGGGGGAATGGCTATGCTGGGGTGTGAATACACTGAAGGAAGAAGAGGGAGGAGATTAGGGCTATAAGGTTAGAGTTCTTGTGTGACGAATCAAAGCTAAAAGGAACCAGGCTTTTCCTGGGCTCACAAGCCTTCGTTTAAGGGAGGAGGGGGTTGGTGAGGCAGAGAAAAGAGCCATCTGTCTCTTCTGGGCTAGTGACCACTTCTGTCACCTCCCACTAATCACACCCAGTCACTATAACCTCCAGCTCTGCGCACAGGGGTTTAGGGCAAAGCACAGCACAGGGAATACAGTTGGTACTTTCCTGTAAAGGAGAAAGGTGGGCCACCCAGTTTCTGGGGCGAGGCCCTTTTAGTCGCATACCCAAAATGTGGATAAGTTAATTAGTGAATGAACAAATGAGTGCAATTGAAAACATCGAGCAGTGATATGAGTGCAGTTTGAGCAGAAAAGGAAAAAACAAAAACAAAAACCCAGCAGGCATATCGCCCTAGCCCTGCTGAGAAAAACGTTCTGCCAGAGCTCTAACCATGGGATTCTTAAACGGTCAAAAGGGAATGAAAAGGGCCAAGCCTTTGCTGTTGCTACCATTCGTTTATTCTACACAAACTTACTGGTCGTCCATTATTTATCTGGTTCTACTCTAAAAACTGGGGTTTGCAACAATGACTAAAGCAGATTTTAAAAACTATGCATCTTAGATTCTAGCAGAGAACACAGAATATAAATTAGTAAAATGCATAGTATGTTAGTGCTGACAGATGCTAAGGAGACAACTAAAAGCAAAGGTTGTAATTTTGGTAGAATACTATATGACCTATCTACTGCTGCACGACAAATTACCCCCAGACTGAAGAGGCTGAAAACAACAGTAAGTTTTATTACTTTTCCCAGTTTCTGTGGGAGCAGGTGAGCTGGGTATTTCTGACTCAGGGTCTCTCGTGAGGTTGCAGTCAAGATGTCAGTGGGGGCTGCAGTGAGGGCTGCAGTCTTCTGAGAGACCCAGGCAAAAACTGCTCTTTTTATACTTACCCTCAGAAGTCACATAATAGTACCCATGTTATATTAGGTATTTCTAACTGCTTAATAAATCACTCCCAAAAGTTAGTGGCTTAAAACAAAATAAACATTCATAGACCGGTTTCTGTGGGTCCCAAACTGAGAGAAGTTTCAGTGGAAATTATCTTTGCTCCACCATGACCCCAGCTGAAAGAGTCAAAGCCTGGGTTTCTGAGAGCATCTGAGTTTGATGGAGGCTAAAGGGGCAGCTTCCAGGGAGCTCACTCATGTCGGGCTAGTTGCTTCTTCCCCATGTGTGCTGCTTGGCACATGGGCCTTCCCCACGGCTGCTTGAATGCCTTCCCCACGGCTGCTTGAATGTCTTCAACATGTCAGCGAATTCCCCAGACCAAGGATCCAAGAGAGAAAGCAGAGTGGAGTTAAACCTTTTAAATCACTTATGACCTGACCTCAGAAGTCACATGGTCTTACTTTTTGAATGGAGAATGGGAGAGGGGATGGAGACCATATTTGTTTGTTTTGCGATTTATTAAACACATTACGAATCGCTCATGATGTGCCAGGTTATAGTTTAGGTGCACTTGTGGGGATATAACAGTGACTGAAACAGACCAAAAAGTATCATTTTTAGTGAAAAAGACAGAAAACAAGTTGGTAAAGTGCATTAGACGATGTTTAGAAAACAACTAAAATAAGGAGGCTGCAGTACTTGGTAGGGTGGCCGGGGAAGGAATGAGAAAGAGAGATGAGTCAAGACCTGAGAAAGATGAGGGAATGCAAACACCTGGATGGGCATTCCCGAGAAAGCAGACTAACATATAAAGCCTCTGAGGAGGGGCATGCCAAGTATGCCTAAGGAATATAGCAAGGGGTCCAGGGTCGTCAAAGCACAATGAATGTGAGGAGGAGGAGGAGGAGTGAGCTCAGATGTAAGACAACCCCAACTATGTAGGCCTCGTAGGTCCTGTAGGTCCCAGGAGCCCTGGCCTCCCCTGGGTGCAGGTGGCAGAGGCAGAGGGGAAGAGTGACTTCTCCTGAGCAGAGGTAAGAACAGTGGGTGAGCAGCACCGGCCTGAGGGGAAGTGTAGGAGCTACAGGGGTGAAGCATAAGAGGGATGAGGGCCCTGATTGGTCTGTTTGCCTAGCCTTCTCTCTGGTCTGTTCTCAGAGCCCAGAGGGGCACTATAAGCATCCTGAGACTGATATGGTCACTTATTCATGAAGCAGTGATGCCATTCATTCACTCAACTTTGCCTACATTCATCCATGTCCACATATATGTGGACATATGTATTTAAGCACTCAGAATTTTATTCACTCACGTATTCATATATTCACTTCTTTGTCACTAAGCACTCAGTTATTAAAAGGCATACAAGGTCATTTCTTATTCCTTCAATTATTCAAAATTACTTCATTTGTCTAACTTTTGGTAAAATCAGTTCTTTAATTTTACATAAATTATATTTGTTCACAAGTTTCATTTCAATATTTTTGTTGCAAGAACTACCAGGGAACTATGTGATTTCTTATGTTGCCAATAACAGAAGGAAGTGGACAGGACAGCAAAGGAAAAAGGAACCAAGAGGTAAAACTGAGCTGGGACAGATCGTCTTGGCTGGATAAATAATTTCAGACCATATCGTCCTGTTTGTTCCACATCGTTTGGGTTTTTATTAACTGAAACCAAGGTTTGAATCAAACCAAAAGGAAGACCAGACTGGTAAGAGCAACGCTAAGTTTGGGGCTGAGATAACCTAATCTCTCCATGTTAAGACCTCTTTGCACAGGGATGTATATAGTCACTACCTGTGCTAGACTGAATAACGGGCCCCCAAAGATGTCCACGTCTAATCCTCAGAATCTGTGAATGTTACCATATGTGGTAAAGTAACATTACATGTGGTAAATGTGATTAAGTTAAGGATTTTGAGCCCTGTCTGGTGTGGCTCAGTGGACTGAGTGCTGGCCTGAGAACCAAAGGGTCGCCAGTTCAATTCCCAGTCAGGGCACACGCCTGGATTGTGGTCTAGGTCCCCAGCTAGGGGCATGCAAGAGGCAACCACACATTGATGTTTCTCTTTATCTCTTCTCCCTCCTTTCCCCTCTCTCTAAAAATACATAAAATCTTTTAAAAAATGATTTTGAGATGGGGAAATTGAACTGGGTTGTATAGGTGGGCCCAATGTACTCACACAGGTTTTTTTAAGGGAAGGCAAGAGATCACAGTAAACAGTAGGAGATCTGAGGATGGACAAGAGAGGTTGCAGTGATGTGTGGAAGGGGTCATGAGCCAAGGGCTGCAGGTGGCCACTAGAAGCTGAAGAGGCAAGGGAGTAGATTCTCACTTCAGAGACTCCAGAGTGCACCAGCTCTGCTGACGCCTTGACTTAGTTCAGTGATAATGATGTTGAATTTTTTAAAATATTTTCTTGATTATGCTATTACTGTTGTCCTGATTTTTCCCCCTTTGTCCCGCTCCACCCAGCACCCGCCACTCCCTCAGGCAGTCCCCACACCATTGTTCACGTCCATGGGTCATGCGTTTAAGTTCTTTGCCTACTGCATTTCCTGTACTGTGCTTTACATCCCCATGGCGATTCTGTAACTACCTATTTGTACTTCTTCATCCCATCACCTCTTCACCCATTCTCCCACAGCCCCCTTCCACCTGGCAACCATCAAAATGCTCTCCATGTCTATGATTATATCTCTGTTCTTCTTGTTTCCTTAGTTCGTTTTTTAGATTCAATTGTTGACAGGTTTGTATTTTTTGCCATTTTCTTGTTCATAGTTTTGATCTTCTTTTTCTTAAACAAGTCCCTTTAACATTTCATATAATAATGGTTTTGTGGGATGAAATTCTTTAGTTTTTTCTTATATGGGAAGCTCTTTATCTGCCCTTCAATTCTAAATGATATATTTGCTGGGTAGAACAATCTGGGCCATCGGTCCTTCCTTTTTATGACTTTGAAAATTTCTTGCCAGTCCCTTCTAGCCTGCAAAGTTTCTTTTGAGAAATCAGCTGACAGTGATATGGGAACTCCCCTGTAGGTAACTAACTTATTTTCTCTTGCTGCTTTTAAGATTCCCTCATTATCTTTAAACTTTAGCATTTTAATTATGATGTGTCTCAGAGCAGACCTCTTTGCATCCATCTTGTTTAGGACTCCCTGTGCTTCCTGGACTTGCATGTCTATTTTCTTCACCAAATTAGGGAAGTTTTCTTTCATTATTTTTTCAAACAGATTTCCAGTTTCTTGCTCTTTCTCTTCTCCTTCTGGCATCCCTGTCATGCCAATGTTGGACCTCTTGAAGTTGTCCCAGAGGCGCCTTACACTGCCCTCATTTTTGGGGGTTCTTTTCTCTTCTTGTTGTTCTGATTCGTTGTTTTTGCCTCCTTATGTTCCATATCATTGATTTGACGCTAGGCTTTATCCACTCCACTGTTGTTTCCCTATAAATTTTTTTTAACTTTATATTTTTAAATATTTTTAAAAGATTTTATTTATTTTATTTTTAGACAGAAGGGAAGAGAGGGAGAAAGAGAGGGGGAGAAACATCAATGCGTGGTTGCCTCTCGCACGCCCCCCCACACTGGGGACCTGGACCACAACCCAGGCATGTGCCCTGACTGGGGAATCGAACTGGCGACCATTTGGTTTGCAGGCCATCATTCAATCCACTGATCTACACCAGCCAGGGCAGTTCTTTAAAAATATATATTATTTTTAGAATGAGGGGAAGGAATGGAGAAAGAGAGGGAGAGGAACATTGATCGGTTGCCTCTTGCACACAATTGGGGACCAGGCCCACAACCCAGGCATGTGCGCTGACTGTGAATTGAACCGGCAGCCTTTCGCTTTGCAGTGCGATGCCTAAACCAACTGAGCCACAATGGTAAGGGCACCCTGTAAATTGTTCTTTATTCCAATTAGTGTATCCTTTGTTTCTGATGGGATCTTTTTTATGCTGCTGAGGTCCTCACTAAGTTCCTTGAGCATCCTTATAACCAGAGTTTCGAACTCTCATCTGATAAATTGCTTATCTCCATTTCGTTTAGCTCTTTTTTCTGAAGTTTTGATCTGTTCTTTCATTTGGGCCACGTTTCTGTGTCTCCTCGTTTTGGCAGCCTCCCTGTGTTTCTTTCTGTGTATTAGGTAGAGCTGCTTTGACTCCATGTCTTGGTAGTGTGGCCTAAGGTAGTGGATGTTCTGTAGGGTCCAGTGGCACAGCCTCCCTTATCACCCAAGCTGGGTACTTGAGGTACACCCTTTGTGCAGGCTGAGTACACCCTCCTCTTGTAGTTGAGCCTTGGTTGCTGTTGGCAGATCAGTGGGAGGGATTTACCCAGGCCAGTGAGCTGCAAGGATTAGCTGTGACCACTGACCACCAACCTCCACCCTCCATGGAAGATCAGCTGTGCAGGGGCAAAGCAGTAGTGCTCCAGTGTGGTCTGTAGCTGTCCACTGGGTGTGCTGGCCTTGGGGTTTCCTGGGTGGTACAGGCCAAGGTCAGCCCTGACCTGTGTTTTGACCAGGACCACCCTGCCTGAGCTCTAAAGCAGTCTGAGATGGCTGCTACTTGTTCTGGGCTTGGAGATTCCCAGGCGAAGCCAAGCTGTGAATCTAGGCTGGCTGCTGCTAGTGCTGGGCCTGGGGCTCACTGAGGCCAGCTGTTGCTTGTTTGATATGATTTAGGAAGTTGTGAAGAATGAGCTAAGACCAGCTATTCATATGGAAAAGCAGCTTGGGTGGGCCCCTAAGTTAGGTGGGTTCTCTAACCCTGGGGACCCTGATTCCCTGAGGTTCTAAGTCCCTGGGGTTCTCTAACGTAGATCAAGCAGTGTTAGCCAGGCTGATGGAGTCTCAAATATGGCACCAGCCTGCTCGCTCTGTTGGGGGAGGGTTTAGAAAAGGGACAATGGCCTCTGCTTGCCTTGATGTCTGACACTTCAGTTCCTCCCTATATGCCACTGGTACCTTTCAAGCTTCTACTCCAGTGCTGGAGCTCAGAGGGAGTGAGTCTGAGTAGGTGAGTCTGTGTGTGGGTTCTTTAAGAGGAACTACTTGGGGCTCCAGAAGTTTCTTCCACTGACTCAATTCCCGCTGGTTTTTGCAGCCAGAAGCTATGGGGACTTATCTTCCTGGCACTGGAACCCTGGTGTGGGGCTGGGACTCCTCACTCCTGAGATATCCGTCCTGAATTTTTGTCCACCACACGTGGGTGTGGGACCAGCCCATTCCACATGTGCACCCCTCCTACCAGTCTGGATCGATGTGGTTTCTTTAATTCCATAGCTGTCAGATTTCTATTCAACTGGATTTCTGATGGCTCTGAGCGATGCTCGTTCTATATTTTAGTTGTAATTTTGATGTGCTTGTGCGAAGAGGTGAGCAATGTCTGCCTATGACACTGTCATGACCAGAAGCGATGTTTGAACTTTTGATCTGTAGAACTGTAAGAACAAATGTGTGTTGTTTATACCAAGAAGTTTGTAGTAATTTGTTACAGCAACAATAGGACACTGATGCACCATTTTTGAGGAAGGACAGAACTGACCAAAACTTCATCAAAACTGACAGGAAGCCTGGGGCTGTGTGGAGGCTTGATTCGGAGCCTCTGGAGACCCCACGCCTGCTCCCACAACAGAGATGGCAGCACAGGCGCACCTTGGTTACACTAAGTGGGTGCTGACACTTAAGGTGAACAGATTCAAAAGATGGAGATGCCCTGATTCCCTGAGGGGCCCAATGCCTCCGGCAGATTCCAGCATGCCAGGGTTGGTTCCAGCCCTTTGTTCCTGTACAGCTCAACAGGGCAGTGATACTTCATTAATAAAAAGTTTTAAAATGTTATGTACTTTTACTTCTGTGTCGACCACAAGAAGGTGCTGTTTGTCTACTCATGCTGTAAACTTCAAACTAGGGTTTACCAAAGTCAGAAAACGAAAGGAAAATAAATGTCCAGTGTCACAATCCTATTAATCTGATTTATATGTCAACTTTTTCACCTTCAGCCAACACCGTACCGTAAACAAGGAAGCCTCTGGTCCTCATTCTGGGGCTGCCCTCAGAGAAGGAATCATATTTAGCCCCACCACCCAGAAGCATCTTGCTGGACACCTCAGTTCCCATCTTCTCACCTCCCCTCAGTAGGGTCTCCTGTCTGAGGATCATACCACTCAGGGCTCAGCCGTGAGCCACTCCTCCCCAGCAGGATCTCCCACAGTGTGTGAAAAGGACCACTGTTCAAACATGTCGAGCCACACCGTTCTGAGCAAATATGGTTTCCATGAGGTGTGCAAGTCTATCGTAAGTTTTAGAACTAGAATCTGGCTGGAGTGATGGAGGCACATGTGAGTGTGTCAGAGCTGAGATGGCTAGGAATGATGACAGAGTGTCAGGCGTTCTCAAATATGAGGGAAGAGCTGTAACAGACCATTTTGCTATTAGGTCTGAGTGAAGATTTAGATAATACATGTTTTCCAAAATGGGAATAGTTAACAGAACTAAGGAAGTAGGTCTCCTCAACAGTCCACTCTTAACATTTCCTCCTCTGAAAGCAAAATGCAAATAAAGTCTTCTATTTGTAATGTATATGGCAAACAGCACCATCTAGTGTACTGCTCTTGTGACTTCATCACACAAGATTATTACTTGCAAAATATTTATTTGCCAGTTCTACTACATAAATGTTGATTCTTTATGACATTTGTTTTTTATCTTCTTGTCTAATGAATCAATCTGACGCATGAAACATGATGAGAATTCTCATTCATTTGTTCCAACCTGACAGAATAATTCAGATAAATTCAGCTTCAGATAAATTTATCAAAACTTATATTTGATTTTACTTTTGGGCTGTTTTCATTTTTCTGTCAACAACAAGCCAAAAAAAAAAATAGCGAGTAGTAACTGCACTTCATCCTAACCTATGTCAGTTGTGTGCAGGAGCTTTAAAGGCCTCACTTCTAGGTGCAGGGGTTACAGAGAACAACATATGTGACTAAATCTCCTCAAGAATCAACTCTAGAAGACAAAAGTATTACCAATCATAGAATCAGTATGATTTCTGTATTTAGTTATAGCACTGTGGGTGACATGTAGAAAAATAGCATGGAGTCAGCTTAAATCAAAAGGAAATTTGTTATCAGCATTTAAAGGTGATTCACACACAGGATCTAGGGGCAGAGATGCAGCCCAAGCTCAGTATTGAGCTGAAACCAAGACTTCAACTGCCCAAGGAAATCTCTGTCCTTCAGGGACTCTGCATGTGTGCTTTGCTGTCTTTCTTAGCAGGCTTGACTTCTGTGCCTCTCAGGCATCAGAGCAGATGTATCTTCTCAAAGGTGCATCCACTTCTGCCCTGTTTAGGAGACCAGCCAGACTGAGGTTGGAAAGAGGGCGTGGGAAGCCTTGGGGAGCAGCACAGTAGGTCATGTTCCACACAATTGACATTTTAGGGAGCATCTAGCCTGTAGTTTCTCTCTCTCTCTCTCTCTCTCGGATTACACAGACACACTTTTATAGTCATTCATGCAATCTATAAGTATACACAAGAAAACACCAAAATATCCTCCTAACTCCACTTCTCTCTTCACCAGGGATAACCACCATTTATATATATATGTAAATATTTATATATAAATAAAATGTATCATATATGTGTACGTGTATAGCATATATATTATATATATGCTCCACTTTGTTTTCAATGTATGTATAATATGTATGTATATCAGTAGACTTCAAATGAAGACTACCCACCATAATGTGGTAGGCCTCATCAAATCACCTGAATGTCTTAATAGCAAAGAAAGAGGTTTCCTGAAGAAGTAATTCTACCTCAAGACAGCAACATAGAAACTCTGCTTGAGTTTCCAGCCTGCATATTTCAGACTCAAGACTGAAACATCAACTCAACCCTGAATTTCCAGACTGTTAGAATTCTCTGCAAATTCCAAACTTGTGAACCCCATATTGCAGTGATTTTATTTCTCCTGAAAACCCTAATAAAAATTTTGTACTGAGAGTAGTTCTAAAGGAACAGGATCTAAAGGTTGAGTTTTCTGAATTGGTTCTTGAGGTTTCTAGAATTGGTCTTCTCATCTAATTAGACTTAAAGGCACTAATGTCTCTATTTCCAGTAGTAAAGAGAGAGTTTATAGTCTGTGACACGATGTGGCAATAAAAATAAACAAAAATATCACCTTTGAATATTCCTAATCAAATATTAATAAGAGTCAAGGTCCTATATGACTCTGTATTTGATACTTTAGAAGGTTTTGTCTAACTGATGAGTATAATGAGACGGGCTGTTGCTCCTATTTGCACTGTACAAAATGCAGAAAGAAAAAGAAAAGTGCAGGGATGTAGAATCCCAGCCGAATAAGTAACTTTAAGTTTTCTATGTCTGTCCTGAAAACCCTTTCACTTCTGTAGCGGCAGAGCTGAGATAGCTGAAAAAGAAACCTAGACTTTCATCCTGAGATAGATGAATTACAACACAAATGGAATTCCCATTCTCACAGGGTGTCTGCCATTAAAGTGAAGCATTGACTGGTAAGAAATGGAATCATGAAAATTGAAATGAGGATACATGGGAAAATCCTGATGAAATGGGACATTTTCCCCTAAATTCTGCTGAGTCTTCTTTGCCAGTAGAAGCAGGCACTCCACCCCCATCTAAGATTCGTCCTACTTTGTCCAGGGAAACTGTAAGGATCTCTCTTGAAGTACCTGCCTTGCAAGACAATGCTGATGCTCCTTAGACCCGCCCCCACCACTTGTCTTGCTTCTAGACTTATTGCACTTAAGTCCCGGCAGGGCCCTAAAGCTGAGGCTATAAAATGTGACTTGAGGAGGTGCACCACACTCCGAAAAATTACGTGATTTTTCTAAATTGTGCAGACAGAAATTCAAAAGATAGAGTTCTGGCCAAGACTGAGGCATGGGTAGAAATGCTTTGCTTCCTAGAACAACCAGAGGAATGATAACAACCAATTTAAAAACAATGAACAACCAGAACTGCCAGAAAATCAAACTGCATGGAACTCTGACAGCAAGAAGTTAAACATTCTTCCAGACCGAAAGGAAGGGCAGAGATGGGCGGCTGGGCGGAGAGGACCTGCAGTAAGGCAGCGGACCCTGTCGGTGAGGCAGGGGCTGGCTGACCGGAAACTAAAGACTCAAACACCTCAGTCCGTAAAGTCTTGTGGGGGTTGCAAAAATGGGAGAAACTCCCAGTCTCACAGGAGAGTTTGTTGGAGGCCCATGGGATCCTAGAACTGCACAAACTCACCCACGTGGGAATCAGCACCTGAAGGGCACAGTCCACTTGTGGGAAGTGAAGGAAGTGATGGAAAGTGGGGCTGGAGCAGAGCCAGCGAGTGGCATTGTTCCCTCTCTGACCCCTCCTCCACAGACAGCACAACAACAAAGCAAAGAGGATTGTCCCCCGCTGACCCCACTCTGGCATACCTAAGGCTCTGCCCCTTACAACATAACAGGTGCACCGAGACAAAGATATATGGCCCAAATGAAAGAACAGATCAAAACTCCAGAAAAAGAACTAAGCGAGAGGAGATAGACAATCTATCTGATGCACAGTTCAAAACACTGGTTATCAGGATGCTCACAGAACTGATTGAGTTTGATCGCAAAAAGAAGGAAGAAATAAAGGCTATACAAAGTAGAGAAAAAGGAAAATATACAGGGAACCAACAGTGAAGGGAAGGAAACCGGGACTCAAATCAACAATTTGGAACAAAAGGAATAAATAAACATCCAACTGGAACAGAATGAAGAAAAAAGAATTCAAAAAAATGAGGAGAGGCTTAGGAACCTCCCGGGCAACATTAAACGTTCCAATGTGTGAATCATAGTGGTGCCAGAGGAGAAGAGGGAGAGCAAGAAATTGAAAACTCATTTGAAAAAATAATGAGGGAGAACTTCCCCAATCTGGCAAAGAAAATAGACTTCCAGGAAGTCCAGGAAGCTCAGAGAGCCCCAAAGAAGTTGGACCCAAAGAGGAACACACCAAGGCACATCATAATTACATTACCAAGATTAAAGATAAGGAGAGAATCTTAAAAGCAGCAAGAGAAAAGGAGAGAGTTACCTACAAAGGAGTTCCCATAAGACTCTCAGCTGATCTCTCCAAAGAAACCTTACAGGCACAAAGGAGCTGGAAAGAAGTATTCAAAGCCATGAAAGACAAGGACTTACACCCAAGATTACTCTGTCCAGCAAAGCTATCATTTAGAATGGAAAGGCAGATAAAGTGCTTCCCAGATAAGGTAAAGTTAAAGGAGTTCATCATCACCAAGCCCTTATTATATGAAATGTTAAAGGGACTTAGAATATAAGAAAAAGAAGATGATCAAAACTATGAACAGTAAAATGACAACAATTCAAAACTATCAGCAACTGAACATAAAAAAAAAACAAAAACTAAGCAAACAACTAGAACAGGAACAGAACCACAGAAATGGAGATCACATGGAGGGTTATCAGTGGGGAGGGGGAGGGGGAAAATGGTGGGAGAAGGTACAGGGAATAAGAAGCGTAATAGGTACGCATAAAATAGACAGAGGGAGGTTAAGAATAGTATAGAAAATGGAGAAGCCAAAGAACTTATATGTACAACCCATGGACATGAACTAAGGGGGAGGGAATGCTGGAGGGTGCGGGGATGTAGGGCAGAGGGAAGATAAAAGGGAGAGAAAAATTGGGACAACTGTAATAGCATAATCAATTAAATATACTTAAAAAAAGAAATTCAAAACATATGTGAGGGGAGAGACAATAAGAGTGTGGGATAATGGTGGAAGAAACTTAAGGTTGGATCAGGCTGAATTTATTGATATGGGCCCACTATGCAAAGATTATAGATTTAATGTTGCAGTTCAAAGTCTTAGAAATGCCTCTGATGATATGTTCAGTTGGTTGGACCAAAAACCTGTCCTACACTAAATGGGATTGAAATGCCAGGACTGCTACGGTGTACTTAAGAGGAAGACATCCAAAAGCCTGAGAAGATTGGAGTGTTAGAGAAGATTATCACTTAAGACGTGCTCACCCACCCTGGGAGCATCCAGAGGACACAACTTTCACGATAACTATGAGAAATAAATTTGTGAGAAGGAGCTCTAGCAACCTCGAAGAGTTCTGACCATAAAGATGTGGGTTTATTTCTTGGCTCTCTATTCTCTTCCATGGATCTGTGTTTCTGTCCTTAATGCTAGTACCAGACTGTTTTGATTATAGCGACATTGTAGTATAGTTTGATATCAGGTATTTTGAGCCCTCCAATTTTGTTCTTCTTTCTCAAGATTACTGAGGCTATTTGGGGTCTTTTATGGTTCCATATAAATATTTGGAATATTTGTTCTAGATCTGTGAAATATGCCATTGGTATTTTAATAGGAATTGCATTGAATCTATAGGTTGGTTTGGGTAGTAAGGACATTTTAATGATGTTAATTCTTCCAGTCCATGAACAGGGTATGTGCTTCCATTTATTTGTATCTTCCTCAGTTTCTTTCTTCAGTGTCCTATAGTTGTCTGAGCACAACTATACCTCCTTGGTTAAAATTATTCCTAGGTACCATATTTTTTTTGTTGTTGCAATAGAAAATGAGACTGTTTTCTTGGTTTCTCTTTCTGATAGCTCATTACTGGTGTCTAAAAATGACATCAATTTTTCAGTATTGATATTATATCCAGTTACTTTGCTGAATTCATTTTTTATGTGTAGTAGTTTTTTTGGAGGAGCCTACAGGCTTTTCTATGTTGATGAAGATATGGAGGAAAGGAACGCTCATGCACTGCTGGTGAAAATGCAGATTTATGCAGCCACTATGGAATACAGTATGGCGGGTCCTCAAAAATACTAAAAATGGAACTGTCTTATGGCCCTACAATTACACTTCTGAGTATACATCCAAAGAATCCCAAAACACTAATTCTAAAGAATATATGCACCCCTACATTTATTGCAGCATTGTTTACAATAGCCAAGATATGGGAGCAACTCCAGTGCCCATCGACAGGTGAGTAGATAAAGAATGTGTGGTACATTATACAATGGAATGTTACTTAGCCATAAGAAAGGATAAAAACTTACCATTTGTGACAGCATAGATAGACCTAGAAGATATTGTGCTAAATGAAATAAGTCAGTTAGAGAAAGACAAATACCATATGATTTTACTTATATGTGGAATCTGAAGGACAATATAAATGAACAAACAGAACAGAAACAGTCTCATAGATGCAGAGAACAGACTGATGGTTGCTAGGAGGGATGGGTGTTGGGAGATTGGATGAAAAAGATGAAGGGGTTAGGAGTACAAATTGGATATGAAGTACAGCATAGGGAATATAGACAGCAATATTGTAATAACTATGTATAATGTCAGGTAGACGCTGAAAATGTCATGGGAACACTTTTGTAAAGTTTATGTTTGTTTAGCCACTATGCTGTATACCTGAAACTAATAGAAAATAATATTGAATGTGAACTTTAATTGAAAAATTAAAGTAAAAAATAATATGAACATATCCTCTCACTCAGAAATTCCACTTTTAGCAACTTATGTGGGGCATATATTTTCCTGCTTCAAAACTGGTGTTTGCATAAGGATGTGACTCAAATATTATTTGTAATAGCATACACACACACACAAACACACACACATCCTTACATCATTAGGAAACCAGTTAATTATATTTTTATAAAGTCAAGAGCAAATTATGCAACAACATTTAAAAATTTTTAAATGGAAAATCCCATATATACAAAATAGAAGAATAGTAGTATAATGAACCCACATTTATCCATCATAGACCTTCCAAAATTATCATCAACAGATGACAGTATGGTGATTACCAGAGAGAAAGGGGGGTGGGTGAGGTAGAAGAGGGTAAAAAGTAGGGGATAAATGGTGACGGAAGACTTGACTTTGGGTGGTGAACATACGATATACTATATAGATGATGTGTTAAAGAATAGTATACTTGAAACCTATATAATTTATTAACCAATGTCACCCCAATAAATTCAATAAACTTTAAAAAAAAATTTTAAAGAGTTAACTATCTACTTGAAAAACAATTATTAGACTTTTGCTAATCTTGTCTCATCTATTGTCTCGTCTTTTGTTTTTTCTATTTTTTGAGGGGTGGTATAGCTGGAATAATTTGAAGCAAATAGCAAATTCCACCATTATCTTATTTTTTCTATAAACATTTCAGTATGTGTCTCTAACAGAAAGGTCTTTTAAAAACACAGTCACATTGACATTATCACACCTAACAAAATTGCAGTAATTCCTTAAACTCAGTTTATGGTTTCCAGTTATTTAAAAACATGGCATTTTTTTATTGAAATATATTTAACATATAACATCAACTAAGTTTAAGGTACACAACATGTCAAACTGATACATATATATTACAGTAGGATTACCTGCAATGGGTTCACTAGCACCCCTATCACTTCACATAATTATCATTTCTTTTTTGTGGTGAGAACAGTAAAATCTAGTTTCTTAGCAAGTTTGATGATTATAATACAACACTGTTATCTATATTCACTGTACCGTGTATTAGATCTCCAGAACTTATTTACCTACTAGTTGCAAGTTTGTACACTTAAGAGAATCTCTCCTATTCCCCCATGCCTAGCCTCTGGTAACCACCATTTTACTCTGTTTTGACAAGTTTAGGTGTTTTTAGATTCCACATCTAATTATTATCACACAGTATTTGTCTTTGTCTGACTTATCTCACTTAGCATAAAATCCTTAAGGTCCATTCATGTTGTCAAAAATGGCAATAATTCCTTCTTTCTCATGACTGAATAATACTCTTTCAACTTGAGATATGTATGTCTATATATACACATATATGTATGTATGTATAAATCTATACGTGTATCTCAAATTGAAAGAATATATACGTATTTCCTCCACTGAATGGTTTTTTCCATGTCTGAGCTACTGTGAATAATACTGTAACACACATGGGGGTGCATATATCGTTTCAATATCCTGTTTTCATTTCCTTTGGATATATACCCAGAAGTGGAATTTCTGGATATTATGGCAATTCTGTTTTTAATTTTTTGATTAATCTCCATAATATTTTCCATAATGGCTGTACCAATTTACATTCCTTCCAACATTGCACAAAATTTCCATTTTGTCCATATCCTTATTAATACTTATTTTGGTTTTTTTTTATAATACCCATTCTAACAGGTGTGAGGCGAAAGTTCATTGTGGTTTTGATTTGCATTTCCCTGACAATTAGCGATGGTGAGTATCTTTTGTATATCTGTTGGCTATTTAAGATTTCTTCTTTAGAAAAATGTCTTGTTTAGTTTCTCTGCCTGTTTTAAAATCAGATTGTTTGGTTTTTTTGTTATCAAGTTATGTGAGTTCTTTATATATTTTGAATATTAAAATTATTCAATATATGGTTTACAAATATTTTCTCCCATTCTGTAGGGCGCCTTTTCATTTTGCTGATTGTTTCTTTTGCTGTGCAGAAGCTTTTTAGTTTGATAAAGTCCCCTCGTTGATTTTTACTTTGTGTGTGTGTGTGTGCGTTTTTGGTGCCATATTCAAAAAATCATTGCCAAGGTCAATGTTGAGGGGATTCTCCCCTACATTTTCTTCTAGCAGTTTTCTTTGGTTTATCCTTTCATGGTTCCTTTCTGAAAACACAATAAGTGCATTTAAATATATTTAAATTCTCTTTTCTTTTTCTTACACAAAATTTACATACTATATAACTGTTTTACATCTTGCTCTTTTTACTTAATAATACAGCTTGGAGGTCATTCTGTATCTGCATATAGAGATCTTCCTGCTCATTTTATAGCTGCCTAGTATTCCACTGAGTAAATGTAACAGGGTTTTGAGGATCTTTTAGTTTCCTCTGATAAGAGTTTTTTGGATTGTCATGATTGGTTTTGCTACTTAAAGCATTATAGCTACGTAAAGCTATAATGAATACATTTGAAATGTGTGGCAATTTTATAAGATCAAAGTTCTTTGCATTAAACGCAATAATAAAGTTATAAGCATGTTCCAGCACCATGCTAATTATTCATTGTTAGTAGTTTGTATAACCTACTCCCGAGTTGGCTTCTTACTGAATATTATTTTATTTACCCAGATGTGCACCTCCCAGTGTCACTCAGATACACATCATCTACCCCAGTGTTCACTACAGAGTTGCAATCTAATCATAAGCCCCACCTTCCTGGCCACAATGACGGCTCTATGCATAGGCATCTAATCCTAGTTGGGTCCAGTAAAGAACCTCACACGTTTAATCACAATTGATTGGCCTGGATTTAGTAATATGACCGAAATTATGCCATTCAGGCTCTTTCCTGGATTCTAAACTTGGGACCTGCGAGAGGGAAGCTCAATTCATCTACAGTGGAGTGTGTGAGACATAAATCTGGGAGCAGCCATGTTCTCAGGTTTCGTGTAAGGGGGAAATGTGAGAAAAGGAAGTCAGCCCATAGACAGATGCAGAAACTGGATAGAGGGGGAAGTTCCTGGTGGTGGTACCTCCAGAGACAAAGCTAAGTCTTCGCCTCTCCTGCTATTTTCTTGCATGGCCAATAAATTACTCTTTTTAAAAATATTTATTTATTTATTTATTTATTCACAGAGAGAGGGGAAGGGAGGTAGTAAGAGAGGGAAACAAACATCGATGTGTAAGAGAAACATCAATCCGTTGCCTCTTGCAGACTCCCCAACCAGGAACCAGCCTGCAACCCAGGCATGTGCCCTGACTGGGACTCAAACTCATGACCTTTCTCTTTGTGGGCTGACACCCAACCAACTGAGCTACGCCAGTCAAGTCTCTCTTTTATTTTTAAAAATAAAAAGGAAATTAGGTACTGAATTAAGAGATTACATTACAAATTGAATTAGCCAACAAAAAAGCTCATACTAGAGTGAAAACTTACTTTCCTACTTTGTTTTCTCTTAGTTCAGTCAGTTTTTCAAATGGGAGAGTTCACTGGACTCCCTGGCCAGGTAGCTCAGTTGGTTAGAGAGCTGGCCTAGTACACCAAGGTTGTGGGTTCAATCCCCAGTCAGGGCACATACAAGGAGCAACTATAAATAAGTGAAAAAACAAAATCAATGTTTCTTACTCTCTCTGTTCCTCTTTCTGAAAGTATTCAATACTGTTTTAAAAAAGAATAGTTTGCTGGACATAGTAGGTGATCAATACATGATTGTTAGTGATTAAGTTGATGAATGAGTACACAATAAACTCATCATGACTTCTTTTCAGTAATGGTTTTCTCAACAATCCAAACAAGTAGATTATAATGCAGCATGAAATAGAATGCTTCCTAAATCCAAGAGTTCCTGCATTTCAAATTGGTTCTTAAATAACGGACAAAATATTCTTTCTTCATCTGTTTACTAAATTATTGTTTACTACTTACTATTGATAAATTCATAAAGAAACATTCAATGACACAAAGTCACAAAGTGAGCAAATGGTGTTGGGAAAATGGCACCAACAGACTTGTTCGATGCAGGGTTGTGGCAAATCAACAAGAACTTTATCTACTTGTTACTAAATAACAGTATATACCACAAATGTATTTTAAAAAACTACTTTGCAAGTAGAGCAAACTTGTTCTATTTGTCCAAGGGCACTTGCTCTTATTGGCTATAAAAACTTGAATCCATAGCATGGAAAAGAGGCGTTCTGTTTGCAGAGCATTTTGTTACAATGCAGCAAAGATGTTAATCATTAATATAAGTTACATATCTTGATATCTTTAACCTCAAATACAAATCTCAAATATTGTGTTAGTCAGGGGCCAACCAAGAAACAGAAAATAAATAACTTGAATGGGAAAAAAATTAATACAAAGAACTATTAATGGGAGTGCCCTTCTAGTTGCCAGATGGGATGCCTCCTATTTCATGATTAGTTTAATAAAGCCAATTAACTCTTCAAATTTACTCAGTTTTTTTTAACTACTCAAATTAAGAATACCATGACTCATAAGCATGCATTCCCTCTGATTCGCACCACCACCCGCCTACAGATGTACCTACGTCTTTGCTTCCAGCATGTCTGCAGACTCCTCTTATTCAATCAACCCTTATCTGCCCACCTCTGCTTGTCACCTTCTTGCCCCTCTTCTCCCCAACTCTGGAACACTACTACATTGTTCATTTCTCCTGTCTCCTGTATCTTTCACCTCTTCCTCTCTTAATTCTCCATACCCCCTCGAAAAAAGAAACTGTTAGTCATTACAGACACTAACTAAAGGTGAAAAGACAGCTGTAAAGTATACCCCAGGGTTCAGGGAGAGTGCCCAAGGTAGGAACAGTCTTGTCAGGGGCCCCCTTTGCCATGGCTGGGATCCAGGTCTGTCCTGAGAAGATAAGAACTCAGCCCACTGGACGATGAAGAAGTTTACTGGGTTGCCTGAGCCACAGTCACCAGACAATCAGAAAACACCCCTCCAGGTTGCAGGTGGGAAGAGACTACCAGAAACACATGCGCAGGGAGTTGGGGCATCAGGGGCCCGCTGGGTGGTTCTAAGGCCAGAGTTTGCAGTGTTCACATTGGGAAGATCATTGGAAACAACCCTCCAGGGTGTAGGTGAACTGATGCTGTCAGGTGAGTGAATGAAGGGAGTCAGAGCATCAGGAGCCCATCGCTGAGCAGCTCAGCATGAGGCCTGGGGTCATGGTGTTTGCACAGGGAGGGCTGCAGCAAAATGGTCACTGGGGCCGAGCTGGGGCTGCAAGCTCACCAAAGGACTACACACTCCTGGGAGCACAGCCGAGACAGAGCATCGCTGAAGTCCCCACATGTGCGTCCCTGGTGACCACAGAGTTGGAGCAAGATGAGGTAAAGCCACAGCACACTGAAACAAGAAAAGGAGCCTTACTCCTGCAATGTCTTGCAGCGTCCTTCTTTTAAAATAAAGGTTTTATCATTATTCAGGCCTGTGAGGCCAACAGATCAGGAGATGATTGCCATTGAAGACAGTTTGTTACTTACAGGTCCCAAGGGCAAAGGGCAGGCCATGCCATGCACAGCCACACAGGGGAGCACCTCGGTCAGTCGGGAGGCAGAAGGAGTGAGGGGAGAGCATGGGCAAGAATCTTCATTGTGGCTTCCATGGGAAAGCATGGAAAAGGCAGATTAAACAGGCTACGCGGGTTTAGGACTGGCTAGCTTGAATAATTCCAGTGGGCTCCAGGGCGCAGGAGCTGTCCCAAGTTTTCTCATGCTGTAACCGAGTGCAGGTCCAGCCGCCTGCTGCTATGAAAGCCAATACTCGAGAGGCAGGTGCTGATGTAAAGGAAAGTGGTTTATTTTCAGGTTCAAGCCACCTGGAAGATGGGGGACTCACGTCTCAAAGTCCATCTCCACCTCTCAGGGGAGGCAGAGTTTGTTTGTTTGTTTGTTTGTTTTTTAGTGTTTTTTGCATTTTATTTTTAAAAAAATTTTAAGGGCATTATTTCTTTTTATTGTTGTTCAAGTACAGTTGTCTCCATTTTCCCGCCACCACTTTCCCCTGCCCCACCCACCCCCAGCTTCTGTCCTCAGTCCTTCCCCCTTTTGGCTTTGTCCATGGGTCCTTGCTTTACACATGTTCCTTTTGGCTTTATACATGTTGCTTGACTACCCTTCCCCTTCTTTCCCCCATTATCCTCCTCCCCTTTCTCCTCTGTTACTGTCAGTTTGTTCTTATCTTATTTTGGGAGGCAGAGTTTTTTATAAGGACGGAGAGGGTAATAGAACAAAGAGATCAAGGGAGGGGGCTGAAAAGTTCTCTACGTGCGGACCAGCACAGCCCATTCCGACAAGGTGACAGTCCCATGTGCATCACCCTGGTTTAGTCATCCTGGGTTCACGTCATCCCGACTTAACATCATCCTGGCTCCATGGACGAAAGTCGGTAAATCCCCTGGAGCAGAGATACCTGAAGGTCAGAGTCTGTATCTTCTAAAGTTAGTTCCCAAGATTCTTATACAAACATGCTGTTCATCTATAAGCTACATATTAGTCAGAAGCAGCACTGAACAGAAATGATACCAAAATAATGGAGGGGTGGGTTACAATTCCCCACTATTACAAGTTTCCACCATATAGTAACTGGTCCTGATGTGGCTAGTGCAAGGGAATAGGGGCCCACAGTGTGACGCGAATAAAGGAGTAGCGAGGGGTATGGGATTTGCATCCTTGAGTGTGCAAGCGAAAGTTGTGCTTGTGAGCAAGTCCTTTACTGTCTCTAGGAGCTGGCTAGCTGGCAGTCCCTTCGAGTCATAAAGGCCCCAGATGTCAAAACTTCAGAAACACCTGCTTAATTGACAAAGCACACCATGTGTTTATGGCACAGAAGAAATGCTCCATTACCAGAGAGCAAGTAACGAAGGGTGGATTTGCAACTGGGCTGAATTCTTGGATACCCAGCACAACCACGCAGAGACTGTACAACCTGTTTGAAAATTTGCTACCAGTTGAGTTCGCCTCTGATGGCTTTCTTTTTCTATTATATGACATCATCTTTGGAAAATTGATCGCTCTTTCCTTTGTGTCCTTGAATTGGTCATTTTGGCCTATCCTCCAGTGTCCATTCTACCACATAATAATCAGTTTAAACCAATCATGGATATTTAATCCTTTTGTGAGGAGTGGTCCAAGAAAGGACAGGTCTAAGCTAATTTGGGTACACTAAACTAAAAGGAGAAGTTTGCTAGGGCTTCTGAAGATGAAGGCATTCTAGGCTTCTTTAGGAAATGCCGCTCTGTTGCTGCTGGCAGCCATCCCGTGATTATGTGGGAGGCCAACTTAAGGGCAATGGCCACACAGAGGAGGGTAGAGTCAAGAGAACAGCTCAGGAAGGAGGTTCTGCTTATACCATACCTAGAACCCAGCCAGGCCCTGAATTTTCTGTTATGGTAGATGATAAATATCCTTATGATACAAGACTGTTTGAATCAAGGTTTTCTGCTACTTGAAACCAAAAGCGTCATAAGTGATACAAGTTCTCACTAGACGTTATTCGTACTTCTGCTGTATCACTGATTGCCCTTCACAACTATTTATTCTGAGATTATCTTCCCAACTAGACTATTTGCTCTTTGCCTTGGGCTTGTTTTAGTTGGAAGCTTTCTAGTTTCTAACACAATGCCTAACACAGGGAAATTACTAAGTAAATACTTGTTGGCTGTATGAATGGTTCTGCCTTTTACATCCTGAGTACAAGAATTAAGGAATTTGCAAGAAACACAGCTCATACATCCTCAGAAGCTTAAACGGTAAAGGAAACTATAATACACCGCAATTAATACTCTAAAAAAAACCCATTGGAAAGTAACCAAATGAAACATCCAAACCAGAATAGACTTATTCTGGGCAAATCATATGTAACTATATTCATACTTTTCTTTCTAGTTACTTGGACTATGGAACATTTTCTAACTTTTCATTTTGAACTAATTTTAGATATACAGATGAATAGCCAACTAGTATAGAGAGTTCCTATTTAACTTTTACCCACTCACCTTCCTCTAATATTAGTATCTTATGTAACTATGATACATTTGTCAAAACTAAAAAATTAACATTAGTACAACTAGCTAAAGGACAGACTTTATTTGGATTTTCTATTTTTCCACTAATGACCTTTTTCTGTTCCAGGAGCCAATTCAGAATAACACACTGCATTTAGTTCTCATGACTCCTTATCTCCTCTGACAGTTTCTTGGCCTTTGTCTTATATAACCTTCAACACTTTAGAAGAGTATTGGTCAAGTATTTTGTAGACTGTCCTTCACTTTTTTCAGATGTCTAAGCTTTTTAGAAATTCTTTTGTAGTAATTATGCCTTATAAATGTAGGACATTTTATGGTTTACAAACCAACATCAGTACATTCCCTTGGTGATTCTTACCTACACCTGGAGAAGTAACTCAGGAAGAACGTTTCTCCCCATAAATAGGAAGGTGATCATGAAAAGATGCTGTAAGGAGTAGATGCGAGCGCCATAGCACTTACTCTGATGAAGCCAGGCCTGAAAGGAGAGGGGCTTAACCTTGTGAGTTACCCTCACAAGGTCAAACTCCTTACCTCCCTGGGTCTAAGTAGTTTCTAAAATCTCTTCCAGTTCTAAAATCCTAAGTTTTCTATGTATTTCATTTCCCTGGCTAATATCATACTCAATGACACTAATCTCTAACAGCTAATAATAAAACCCCAAAGTTTCCTTTCAGAGATAGCTTTTTACCGTTCTTTCCTTTCTCAGGAGCATAGAGTTAGACAAAGAAAGCAAAATGAAACCTTTTACTTCTGCTTTTCTCTGGGCAAGGCTATCCTCAAAAGGCTATTAGGATATATATGCACCAAGTTACCCCTTTGGCCTAAATTGCTTCTTGGCAAAACAACTTCTTGAAAGCTACATTCCTTGTTTCAGGAAAACCAAGGTCCATTAGTGACAGCAGTAGGGACAAATAAACCAGTAATGCACTATTTTCAGACTGAGGTACAGCTGCAGAACTCAGCCAGGTGTGTGGGCGACACTGTATGTCAGAGACATAGTGGAGACACAAAGAAAAATAATGAAAGGCTGGGGAGTGGGAAGGGCAGGTAGAGGGAGAAGTACAAGAGGAAAACTTAAGGACAAGCAAAAAGAAGTTCATCTATTCATGAATACCAATTGAGTACTTTCCATGTAGCAGGCTCTGTGATAGATTCTAGAGATATGCAGAACAAGATAGACATGGACCTTGTTTTCAGGGCATTTATAGTCTACTTAAGGAAGGGACAAGAAACAAATATAGGCATTTATTTTATTGTGCTTTGCTTTATTGCACTTCACAGATATTGCATTTTGCACAAATTGAAGGTTTATGGCAACCCTGCATCGAGCAAGTCTACTGGTGCCATTTTTCTAATAGCATTTGCTTACCTCATGTCTTCGTGACACATTTTGATAATTCTCACAATATTTCAAATAATAATAATGAAAGATTATGGCTAATTGAACTCTGATGATGGTTTGCATTTTTAGCAATAAAGCATTTTTAATAAAGGTGCGTACATTGTTCTTTAGACGTAATGATATTACATACTCAGTTGACTACAGTATTGTGTAAACATAACTTTTGTATACACTAGGGAACAAAAAAATTTGTGTGACTTGCTTTATTGTGATATTCGCTTTATTATCGTGGTTTGGAACCAAACCCACAATATCACCAGGTATGCCTGTAATTAAATCAAAATTTTAACAAATGCTTTAGAAAAATAAAGGGTGCACTGCATGAAAAACCCTAAGTTAGGAGGTCAAGGTTTTCCTAGGTTGAACCAGGGAGTTTGGGGGAGCTGTCGGGAGACCAATGTGAAAACTGTGGTTCAAGTCAGTGTTTGGCAACTAAGCCAAGGAAATCTGGGCATCAATCTACATTCAGGTTAGGATCATCTCTGGAATAATCTGAATGGAAATGAAACTGACTGGGCGTTAGGTTGATGAGTTTCTGTGGACTGGCCGGCCTGCAGTGGGATGTGTCCTCTGAGCCCTGCCCTACCTGTTTCAGCTAGTGGAAAACAGCAGTCTAACCAGCACAGGGCTCCTCTCCTCCCACTTACACCGGATCTACCCGGGCTGGTAAGAGCTCTTCCTAGCACCACCACTTCTGGCCCATTCTATGCATTCGCCAGTTCTAGTGGGGGCCTGCTATATGCCAGGCCTCATGCCAGTCTGTGAAGAAACACAGGAAACAACCTATGTTTCCCTCAGATATTTAAAATATCTGTTTATTTTTATAATAATTTTTTTCATTGACAGTTGACAGTGAAAATTGTATTAGTTTCAGGATTAGACATTTATATATGCCAGAAAGTGATAACACCGTAAGTCTAGTGGGTACATTTCTAAAATAGGTTTATTATACCAGCTCTTAAAAAGTAGTACTGGGAGAATTTTATCCTGTGATGAAAAAGTTCCATATTTTCATAGGGGTGTGGACAGCAGGGATGGATAATCAGGCAAAACTCACCACACTGTGCACCGCTGCAAGTAGATGCCTGATAACAGAGTAGCATAAAACGTTAAGAATCTAGGTGGTGGCTATAGAGCGTTCGCTGTGAAATTCTTTCAACTTTTTGGACATGTTTAAAATGCCATGCGAAAATGTTGGAAAATTTTAATTTAATTTAAAAATAGAATTTAACTCTACACTTAAGATCTGTATATTACACTGTTAACGATAACTCAGAAAAGAAATTGGGGCAAAACTGAGGAGGGCGGGTGGGTTAAAAACGGAATATAACTTAAAACAGTAATTCTTTTGTATCCTAGATATAGTTGTCCTCGGTTAAAAAAAAAAAAAATTCTCGGTAACTGGTTCTCCTGAGTAGGTAAGAACTAACGTCAGCCCAAGCCGCTATGAAGCGCAGGGGCTGCATTCTTCCTAAATAACACTTTCTGGCACCCGACCTATCTCACTCCGTCTACGAGGACTGCCAGTGTCAGAATCGCTCGGGCGATCTGCACTTTTCCTGCAGCATCCAGACCTGCGGAGCCGCGAAGAGACCGAGAACCGCAGGGCCTCACCTCCGAAGGGGCCAGGCGAGCGCGGGCCGAGAACTCGGTGGGTACCCGTCCTGCGCCGGTACAGAAAGGGACTCCGCGCAGCCCCGCCTCCCCTGAGCTCCGCCGGGATTGCTCCGGGTCCCGGGCGCCTACCTCGGCAGAAGGCCGTCTGGCACCGCCTCTACGCCCCGCCCGCTCCGGCCGGCGTGAATCCCGCCCGCGGAAGGCCCGCGGAAGCCGGGTGCGATGGCTGCCCCGGCCCTGGCCCCGATCACGCGGCAGGTCAGCGGCCGAACCGCCGCTGCCCCGGTCCCAAGCGGCCCCGAGAGCGGGCAACCACTGGCGGCCGCCGTGGCCGAGCTTCCCGTGCTGGACGCAGCTGGGAGGCGGGTGCCGTTCGGCGCGCTGTTTCGGGAGCGCCGGGCAGTCGTGGTCTTCGTGCGGGTGAGCGCGGGCGACGGGGCGGCTCGGGGCCGGGACGTCGCCTGCTGGCTAGGATGGAGGTTGCCCGCACAGCCTCGTCGGCGGGCACTTGGAGACCCTCGGACGGTCTGGGGTCGAGAGCGGCGTCCGCCTGGCTCTTCCTATTGTCGTCCACTAGAGGCGTCCCGAAAGCGAAGCGTCCTCTCGCTTCCGGTGACGGGAAGGGGCAAATAGCCCTCCGGGCCAAGGCCGTTTTCTCAGCAGGCGAGGAGGCCTAGCAGGGACTGGGCGCGGCCCACTTTTAATGCGCATTGGGCGTCCCCTGACACCTTTTTCCACCCTCCGTGGTTGTTGAGTTACAGTCAAGAGAAACGAAGTACTCGGTCCTTTCTGGACCCTGGAGGGTGTTAGTGGCTAACTTGTTCTTTTTGCCGTGTTGGGATTTCAGCATTTCCTGTGTTACACCTGCAAGGAATACGTAGAAGATCTAGCCAAAATCCCCAAGAGTTTCTTACAAGTAAGTTTTCTGAGAGTGAGCAGCAGCGTGCCCTGCTTCAGGGCGACCTTGTGAAAGTCACCCGTTTATAAGAAGCTTCTATATTTATAAGAAACTTATATATTTGTAAGAAGCACGGTGCGGTCTGGTGTGGAGGGCACTGCCTTCCCAGCCCAGATGCTGAGAAACCCGGATTATCACTTTCCCACACACCTCTCCAGCACCTCCACAAGGGGAAGAGACACTTTAGAAATCTATTTCTGTCTTAATGCATTGGTTACTGCCTGATTATAAACATACTAACCATTGTAGTAATTTTGATGTTACCTAGCAGCCTGCCTATTCACAACTGTTGAATGATAATGACCAAAATTAGAAATGCTGGCAATTACTGATATTTCTTTCCTTTATTTTTGTAATAGAAACACTCCAAATAGTTGTTCATTATAGGAAAATATGAATAAATCGTAAAGGTGAAAAATTGTATTTGTATACATTCCACATCCCTGTGACAGCCAAATACATGTGTTTTTCTTCAGGCACATATAAGTTGTCCCCAGGAGAGCTTTTGAGCGAAGGCATTAGGCAGCCTTGGTAAAACTCAGGTCTGTTTTCAGCAGACCCTACCAATTGGGATGTGAAAAAATAAAACCGATTAAATAACTAATAGGTTTTATTCTTTTTCAAGTACTTTTTTAAAGTATACTTTGGTGGGCGGAGGGGAGTACAGAGAATTATCGACTATATTATTTTAAAGTTCTTGCTTAGCAAAAGATCACCTGAATTAAATATTTTAGCATATATTTCTTTGCTTTGACTCATACAATTTTGCTGTTTATTCCGTTCTTCTAGAAGCCTAGAGATGGCATTAGAATGGAACAGAAGAGTTGGATAAGGGGGAGTTGTAGAAAACATAATTTCTAATATTATGTACATGTGTTTTTTTCTCCTAAAGGAGGCAAATGTCACCCTTATAGTAATTGGACAGTCATCCTACCATCATATTGAGGTAAATGTATCATAAATTGAAAAACTAACAGACTAAAACTAATAGACATCAAAATTATATGATTTGAACCACTAACTATAGGTTAAATTTACTAAAATTAAGCTAGATTATAATTACCTTTCTCTCATTAATTTCTTATAAAAATCCCAAATATTTTCTTTTTGTAGCCTTTCTGCAAACTGACTGGGTATTGTCATGAAATCTATGTTGATCCTGAGAGAGAAATTTATAAAAGATTGGGAATGAAAAGAGGTGAAGAAATTACCTCCTCAGGTAACATGTGACATGTCTCTACTAGAAAACATAGATGGCGTATTTTTACATTTGAATCTGTACAGAGGGAAACAAATGGTAAATTCATAAATCAGACTGCTCTTTGTGACTAATAAGTGGTCCAGATACAGCAGGCTGTCAGAGATCCTCCTGGTTGTAATGACATGGAAAGGTGTTTGTAAAGAACTAAACGAGGTTAAAAAGTGGGTCGTGAGACCATGCTTTCAATATGAGTCCAGTTTTCTGAAAACAAGAACCATTTCACAAGCATAAAGATGTATAGTATGACTGTGTGAATATAATGAAAAAGGTTTTAAAAGATATTACAGTGCTTACCCCAAGGAATGGAAGTGAGAAAAGTGGCTCTATATGTTTTTACAATGAGTACATTTTACTTTTGTAATTAAAAGAAAAATAATTGCTTAAGCTAATATATTTTTATACCTCATCATCATGACTTTGAATTCCCTATGTTCTTTAATTGATGAAATCTTAGTTTTTATTTGAAGTTCAACTAAAGAGGCTCTTAATAGCTCTTCAAGCAGAGGTAATTGCTTCCCTCGCTGTATTTTAATAGCACCTTGTACTTCGTTATATACTTAGTTATTGCATGTACAGTGACTGGGAGTATAGTTAGTTGAAGAGTTTGCTGTTTATTCACCTTCATGTGGTCAACATTCCCTACCCTTAGCACAATTCTTTTATAATTAATAAAGCGTAATGAGCTTTAGGTTATTATGTGTTTTAGGTAGGAAAAACTTGGCTTCTGAAATCCCAAATAAGAGAACTCAACTTGAACTCAAATCATTAATTCTCAACAAATATTATTGAACTCTTGCTTGTTGACAGCTGTGTTGGATACCGCAGGGAGATTGTGATAAAGGACACAGCCCCTGCCATCCCAAAGCTCATAATCTACTCTGAGTGACAAAAGCAAACAGCTAATTACAATCCAGTTTAAGGGCTTATAAAGGAGGACATGTTCTGGGAATACCTGTGCTAGAAATGTGAGAGGGGCGAGTATCTGGGAAGGCTTCTCAGAGGACGTGTCGTCTAAGCACACACTTAAAGGAGTTAGCTGGGTGAAACAAGGCTGGGAGAGGGTGCCGCTGACAGAGAGCACCTGCAAAAGCACACAGGCATGCAGAAACTTGACTCTCTAGAAGAAGTGCAGTTCCTTGCATCTGGCCAGAGACTAAGAGCCTGTTTGGGAATTAGTGTGAGCCAAGGGACAGGTTGTATCCATTTATGCTGAGTATGAGGTGACAAGCCAAAGAGCTTGGATTTGTTCTGGAAGCAGTGGGGGATTCATATAAGTATTTGATGTGGACAAGTGATACAGTCACATATCCACAGCGGGAAAGGAATTGGAACTCACCAACCAGAGCCAGTTTGTGACAAGGTTGTAGTAATAGGGCTAGAAGGAAATGACAGGGCCTAAGGTAGAGGTGGGTGGGCAGAAGGGGATGGATTGGGAAGCTGTTTACGAGAGAGAGCTGACATGGTCCATTTACTGATGTTTTTAAAGAAAGCAACTTGAACTTTATTAAAACTATTGATGAGCTAGCATAAACACAGAGTTCGCTCTTTTTTTCTCTTTAGTGTAGGACATTTCAACAGTACCTATTGTGGGCTATACTTTTTGGTAGACCGATATCCTGTGCTGTAACAGAGGCTCAGCATGTGTAAGGTCTCTGCAGCATTTAGCACTTTAGCTGTAAACTGTGGTTTTCACTTTAGTAACACCTCACCATGCATTGCCACAACAAAGATATAGAACTGCAAGGAAAACAGATGAATTCTAAACAAAATATACCCTTGTGATTATAAGAGAGGGTATAATCAAATCTTTGAAATTTCCTTGACCTGTGTTAAAGTACTGTATTTCCAAATGGAAAATATTAGGTTCTTATAAAATAATTTTTAAAAGTTTCTCCCTGAAACATTATAAATCTCAGAATCAGTCTCAGAATAGCCCTACTTGAAATCAACACACTAAAAAATACAATACAATAATAATATTAAAGTAATGGGACATTTTATAAAGAAAAAGAGTAAGAAAATAAAACCATTAAATGCAAGGGAGTTATGGGTTTCCCCAGTAGTATTTCATTTTGTCTTATTTGATAAGCTAATTTATGATATTAAATCTACAGTGATGACTATAGGTGCAAGATAAGTACAATGTGAAAAACATGCCTCTTATAATATTTATTTAACCTGGTGTTTTAAGGTAAAATTTTAATCTTGAGTCCAAGAATTGAAATAAATAGGAAAAAACAGAAAATAGGAGTTTTATGCATAAGAACTAAATTCAAACTGGTAAAGTTATAGTCTCCTTCACAGCAAAGATTGTTAAATTCTAGATTGTGGAATATCCTTCAGTTGAATTTCTAACATTTCAAAAATATCAAATGACCTTTTCTTTGGACATAAGAAGACAGGTTGGATTTCTGAACATTTATGGTAGGCATAGAATCCTATAAAACAGTAAAAATGTCTTTTCCCCATGTCTTCAGGCTGATGAGCCTGTATTTATTTCTTGGTAAGATGAATGTCCATTCTAATGTAAACATGAAGGGAATAGAAGAGTTCAAGGGATGGAGAAAAATAATAGGGATCTGGGAATATTAAGAAATCAAGCAGGTCAAAGGCAGCATAATCACCAACACAAAAAGTTAAAAGCAAGTCATAAAAGACAAGGATAGGGGGAAAATAAGTTACATGAAGGATAAAGTGATGGAGTTTCTTCACTCAAAGAGAGTGGGAGGAAAGTATCAGTCAGTGTGAGAAAGGAAGTAGAAAAACTGACAGCCAAGGAAAGTTGGAGAGGTAGCTGCCATAGTTACAGCTAAATCCCAAGTCTCAGTAGCATAACATGGTCAAAGGTTATTTCTTTTTCTTTTCCATTTCAAGAATGGTGCCTCTGTTTGGGCGCCTTGTGTCCAAGTAGCAATTCAGGGACACAATATGGAAGGACGCAGGCCCCTTCCATCTTGTGGCTTTGCCATTTTCAGCCCAGGGCTCCCAAGAATGTGAAAGAAACATGGAGGATCTCTTGTGGCAGATTTTAGGAGCCGACACACATCATTTTACTCATTGGTTAGAACATAGCTACATGCCATACCAAACTGCTAGGAAGACTGGGAGATGTAGTTCAGCAGTGCACCCAGAAAGAAGAAACAGGTTTTGACCAGTATATAACAGTGTGCTACAATGTCTGTTGAGAAGGACTGTACTACCTACATGTAGCTTAGAGACTGAACAATGAATAAATGGGGAATTTAAAAGGAAAGCACCATCATTTGAGAAGTCTGTAGCGGACAGTTTTCTGTGGCAGATAATGATCTGGGTCTGTCATCACTTTTTCCTTTCAAGCAGAAGTCCTCAACCTGGGACAGTTTTTCTACCCGGGGACATCTGACATTGCCTAGAGACATTGTTAGCTGTCACAGCTTGTTGAATGGTGGGTGCTGTGGCATCTAGTGGGTACAGAGGTCAAGGGTGCTGCTAAACAGCCTACATTGCACAGGACAAAGAATTATATAGTCTAATACAGCAGAAAAAGGCTGAGAAACTGTTCTTTGAAGAAAAAAAAAGTCCAAAGTTAAGAGGACACACAAAAAAGAGAATGTTTTATAGAAGTACTAACGTGATCTTTTTAAATATCTAATCGAATATAAAACGATAACATCTAAAGACGCTTTCTAATATTTCAGGGCAGAGCCCCCATGTAAAGTCAAATGTGCTCTCGGGAAGCTTTTGGAGCCTGTGGCGGGCAGTGACTGGCCCTCTTTTTGATTTTCAAGGAGATCCAGTTCAGCAGGGCGGAACCCTCATTTTAGGTCCAGGTAAGCATCAAGGCCCAGACCTAGCAGGACACTTTCTGAGCTTTTTAGAAGTCCAGAGGCCACCTGCTTTCTTCATAAAATAACAATCATGTAAAAATGGGCAATTTGACATTGTGCCAGTCAGGATGCTATGCTTTCATAGGGGGTACCTTTTGTTTTCAAAGACTTGTGTGTATTTTGATGTCCGTATGTTGGATGTAATGTGTCCATCATTCCATGCCCGAGTGTTTTCAGATATTTGGGATAGGAAGAGCCAGCCTTGGTTTGGTGAACTGTGTATAGCTATAATATTCTTGAAAAAAATTCAGTGGAGGTGAACATTTCCAAATAGCAGAAGCTCATCAAGCACTTTTTTTTGGTCACTAGATTAATTAGTCTAGTTAATTATATCTAACAAAATTAGGAGACTTGCTCAGTGTCAGATAGCAAGTCAGCCCCAGGGACAACTCATTCAATAACAATTACTATAAACCACCTGCTCTAAATAGCTTTATTGATCAGTTTGGACCACCTGAAATTCCCTAGGCCCCACTCTACTAAATGGTTGAGTGTCGAAGCTTTACCCATGTTCAAGTGTTGCAGTCAGGGACAAACACCCATACGTGACAGTGTCAGAATACCTATCACTATGTCGTAAGCTACTTTTTCTTAGTTCTTCTTCCTCTTTAAAGTTATCCACATTTTCCCCGACCACTGTGGCTTGGTTGATTGGGCATTGTCCCACAAAGTAAAAGGCTGCTAGTTCAATTCCCCATAGGGCATATACCTAGGTTTCAGGTTCGGTCCCCAGTCAGGGTGATCGATGTTTCTCTCCCTCTCTTTCTCTGTCCCTTCCTCCCTCTCTAAAAATCAATACAAATTTTTTAAAAAATAAAATAAAATAGTCCACATCTCTCCTAGCTGGGTGGCTCAGTCAGTTGGAGTTGTTCCATACACCAAAAGTTTGCGAGTTCGAGTCCCAGTCAAGGGTAACACCTAGGTTGCAGGTTCAGTTGTCGTTCGGAGTGAGTATAGGAGGCAACCAATTGATGTCCTTCTCTCTTTCCCTTCCTTTCTTTCTAAAACCAATAAGCATAACATTGGGTGAGGATAAAAATGTCCACATTAGTGAGCATAGCTTCCAAGAGTTATAAAATTTACATTTACTCTAATAAATTCCAGATAGCTAAGCGGAAGTCTTTAGAAAGAGGATTTTGACCAAGCAATATGACTTCTGGGCTTTTTGCAACTGGAACACTACAGCTAGCTAAAACCTGTTATTTAATCTCCCTCTCCCTCTCTCTCTTGAATTTACATCAGTTGGACTAGCCAAAAAAGAAGCCGTGTTTTTTGAGAATGAGTTGTATAAATTAGCCCAGAACAACACTGAGCTATATTTCTGAATGACGCATTTCCATCCTCAGACCCAGAAGGTGTTTCCCCGAGTCCCTCATCTCCGTGGCTTGTCATCATCAGACCACACATTCAGTTGTGTAAAAATGAGGAGTGCAGGGAGAGGGTCCTTTGTGTCCCAAGTTGGGAACTTACTTAAGGAGATTTTAATTCTGCTTGCTGGGAAAAATGTAGCTTCTCTAAGGAATGAGCTAGGCGTACTTATTTATACAAATCTATGTCATGGTTAACCCAGTATTTCATTTTGCATTATTTGCATTATTTGATAATAAGCCAATTTATTACATTAAATCTGTAGTGATGACTGTAGACAGCAGATAAGTGTAATGCAGAAAACATGCCTCTGATATTGTTTCCTGAATCCAGTGTTGTAAGTTAAAATTCTGATCTTCAACCCAAGAATCAAAGTCAACAGAACAAGACTATAAATTACGACTTTTTATATTTTAGCAGATAAAAGGGTTGTAAACATCTGAGGATCTAAGCTTACTGTTTTAATGTCCTTATTTTCAGCCTCTTTTGGTCTATAGTTAAAATGCAAATAGCCTATTAAATCAGTATTTGGCAGTGAATTTTTTTAAGTGAGTGATTTATTCCATTATTACATTTAAAAAACAGTGCTGGCCCTGGCCAGTGTGGCTCAGTTGGTTGGAGTGTTATCCTGTACACCAGAAGGCTAGGCTAGGGGTTTGATTCCTGGTCAGGGCACATCCCTACATTGTGCGTTTGATCCCCGGTCAAGGCATGCATAAGAGGCAACCAATCGATGTTTCTATCTTATGTCCATGTCTCTTTCTCTCTCCCTTCCTCTCTCTCTAAAATGAATAAACAGATTTAAAAAATTAAAAAAGAAACAAAATACATCCTTGGCCAGGTAGCTCAGTTGCTTAGAGTGTCGTCCCCATACACCAAAGTTGAGGGTCCTGTCTCCAGCCAGGGCACATGCAGGAAGCAACCAGTGACTGCATAAAGAAGTGGAGCAGCCAATCACTCTCAGTCTATCTCTGTGTGTGTGTGTGTGTGTGTGTGTGTGTGTGTGTGTGTGTGTGTGTGTCTCACTCTTTCTCTCTTTCTCCCCCTCTCCCTCTCTCTTCCTTTCTCTTTCTCTCAAAATCAATAAATAAAAAATTTTAAAAAAGAAAGAACAACTGTGATTTTCCAGGTTGATATCCATGTTCCATTTTCTGCCTTTTGACAGGACATTTTATTTAGTTACATTGAATAAAACCTAATAGAATGTTATAATTTAAGAACCTTTCCCCTTGGATCTCATAAGACATTAAGTATCACTCTTATTTAACCATATCTTTGTCATGCTTTATTTCCTTAATTAAAAATTATTATGGTATTACATATGGAACATAATGTCCTCCAGGTAATTAATTTTTCCCTTTGGACTAATTAAAAGCTGAAAAGCTTCCTTGATTCTAGTAAGCAATAAATCTAATAGATAATAATATATGCCAACCTCTGCCTTTTATTCTTATTGCCTTCTAGGTCACTACATCCATTTTATACATCGTGATAGGAATAGATTGGATCACAAACCCATCAACTCTGTTTTACAGCTTGTAGGAGTTCGGCATGTGGACTTCACAAGCAGACCTTCGGTTATCCATGTGTGACAATACAGACTCTGTCACTTCCAGATGGACCCTTGAGATATGGCCTTGTGTAGTATGTAAATTGTTGGCTCTTTGCAGCCTTTGTGGAGTTATGAAAACATAAAGAGACATGTACCAGTTGATTTGCATTTTAAGAGGCATTGATTGTCAAAAATGTGATGTATATTTATAATTTTATAGCTTTTAAAGTGTTAAATAAAATTCTTTTTTTACAAAATAAAAAAGCTGTAAAATTATAAATACCATTCTTATATTATGCTATATCTATTTAATGAAAAGTTGTTTGTTTTTTTTGCCATGAAAATTATAAATCCTTATAAAGAACATATATGAGGAAGGTTAGCAACTCAACACCATTTTATTCAGTGGAAAGAAGGATATTAAATTCTGATTTATTATTATCACATTTTAAACAATATAATCACATTTTATATGTATTTGTTTATATTTTTGTATGCTTAGAAAAAAAGACAACAAATAACCACACCAGAACATTGCCTGTAGGTATCTCTGTGGTAAAATTTTTTTTCTTTTTCACACTTATATATTTCCCAACCCCAACATAGTGAGTATTATTCATTTTTTGGCCAGGAAAAGGTCTTTAAAGATTTATGCAGAATATATCCCTACACAACAAGTTCCACAAAGGTGCAGTTTTATAGGCGCAGTCCACATATTTCTATCCTAAGAGTTTTACTCGGAGGAAATAAGGCCAACCACACCTTTCATAGTCTGTTCAAAGCCCCTTGTCACGATATGCACACTATCCATTTCACTAGGATTTTTTTTTTTTGGTGAAAGAAAAATTTATTTTAGATATTTAAGGTACGTATTTCAAATATGGTGGGCATGCTTTTTGAAAAGGAATTTTAAGAATTGTTTAAACTAAAAATACTTCAGAACGTAAATGTACACTGTAGTTTGGTTGTACATTCCAGACAGCTTCCATTTCTCACCCCCAAATTGCTTTTATTTAGTGGAGTGTTACCATTTTTTATTTTTCTAGAATCTTAATAAGAAGTGTCCCAAAAATTCTGATGAAAAGTACAGCGAAAAAAAAAACGTACAGGGTGGGATGAAAGTAGTGGTTTACAGTTGTTTGTATGGAAAATAATACAATAATTAATAAATAATACAAGAATAAACTGTTTCTCATACACACACCTGTAAACCTACTTTTGCCCTACACTGTGTTGGCAATTTTTAGCAAGTATACTGACTGCTTTGATACAGTTCTTTTATCTCAAGAATGTGAAGTCGCACAAAAAATAAATATTTAACGTATCCAAATAAATGAATATATTTTCATGTACATATATATGCACAATCATGTTTTTAATCAATAAAAATGAAATTTCTCATAAAATTGAAATTAAGCAATTTTGTGCTGTTTTATAGTAAGGAAAGACTGGTGGTAACCCCAGATCTCTTCACGGATTTTAGACTTAACTGCTAAATCATAGCTTATACAAAATTTTATATTTATAAATGAACATTATATTTTTCTAAAATATATAAATCTTCCTATGTGACTTTAGGAATGTACAGTTACATAAAGACAATGCAGTGGTAAATTGCCTACCCAAACAGACATTTGATATAAAAACTACTTAAAATAGTTGTTATGAAATATATAAATATGCTGCACATCCAAATGTACTGGACTCAAATTTTCTTCAAACCTTCCTACAATAAGTACATAAAAGTACTACATAAAAGAATAACATCTAACACTTTAATGGTGCTGATTATTTGCCAGGTACTTTTCAAATACTTTACATATAAGCTCTATAGGATTGATGGCATCATCATCACCATCATGATCCCCATTTTACAGAGAAGAGACATCTTTTTTAAAGCTGAATTTATGAGAAAGGGAAGAAACTCCACCAGACTGATGAGCATGCATTGAAGCCATGGGCTGGCCTGAGGGTTGTGGCCATCCCAGGAATTGGAGAAGGCTGCTCCTTGGCCAACTCCAAGCACTTGCACGGTGGAGAGTTAAAACAAAAGCCACGGCATAGAGGACAACCTGAGACCTATTCATGAGGGCTACAGTCACGTCCATCCATACACCAAGGAGTCCGGTGAGGACATGTAAGCCTTCTTCAATGAACCATGGGGACAACAAGAATTACAAGAAAATGAAAGTATGTTTAATTTTTAAAAATCAAATACTTTTGTGTCTCAAGAAGATTGACGGTAGGCCTGGCTGGTGTGGCTCAGTGGATTGAGCACTGCCTGCAAACCAAAGGGTCACCGATTCAACACCTAATCAGGGCACTTGCCTGGGTTGCAGGCCAGGTCCCCAGTTGTAGGCCTGCGAGAGGCATCCACACACTGATGTTTCTCTCCGTCTCTTTCTCCCTCCCCCCTCTCTAAAAATAAAATGGCTGAAAAGAAAAGAAAAGAAACCCATGGAGCAGTAACATAGTTGGAATTTGTTGTGTTGCACACATAATTCATAATTGTGTCCAAACAAGTTAACAATCGTATTATAGTTGTTAAAATTTACCAGTTAAAAAATTTTTTACTGTGGTAAAATATCATGACATTAAATTTACCATTTTAAACACTTTGAAAGGCATGCAGTTCAGTGGCATTTAAGTATGTATTGTTATGCAACCATTACCGCCATTCACCTCCACAGCTCTGTCATCTCATACTGAACACTATTGCCCACTCCCCCAGCCCCTAGTCCCTGGCAACCTCTGCCTTAGTTTCTGTCTCTATAAATGTGAATGCTCTAGGAGCCTCACATAAGTGGACTCGTATTCTGTTATGTATAGCTTATTTCACTTAGCCTGTCTTCCTAGTCCATGTGTAACATGTATCAAAATTTTATTCCTTTTTAAGGCAGAATAATATTCCAGTGCATGTACATACCACATTTCTTTTATCTGTCCGTGGACACTTGGATTTTTTTCTACCTGTTGGCAACTGTGAGTAATGTTGCTATGAACATTGGTATAGAAATACTGTTTGAGTTCCTGCTTTTAAATCTTTTGTGGATATACCCAAAAGTGAAATTGCTGGATCATATAGTAATTCTATGTTTAGTTTTTAAGGAACCACCATACTGTTTTTCATAGCAGCTGCCCCATTTTACAATACCAACAGCAGTGCACGAGCCTTCCAAATTATCTAACACTTGTTTTTTAATTTTAAATAACCAACCATTCTAATGGGTGAGAAGTGATTTCTCATTGAAGTTTTGACAAAATTTACCGTTTTTTTAAAATGTATGCACAAAGTAACCGAACAACAAACTGTCTGGGAAAGCTGATGTTGAATAATTATTTCTTAAAAAGTGAGCAAAGCCGTCTGCACTATTTTGTTGCCCATCATCGAGCAGACATTAGAAATGTCTGAAGCATTGAGAACTGCTCTGAAAATCAACCTGTGTTGTCCTCGCTGATAATGAATAATTTTTTTGTATATGGGTCCTGTATGTTTTGAGTTCTTTTGTTTCATACGTTGGAAATCTTTTATGAATTTATTGAATGAATGGTGTGCCAAAAAAAACACCTGAACTTTGGAAGCTTTTAGCAACATATGACTGAAAACAAACCACAAATAGGAAGACAATGCAATTTGGCTCTCAAGGAAGAAGGAAACTAAACAAAATAAATAATTGAAAGCTCAAATATAATAAAAGATTTACTTTTGAAATTCTATAATTTTGCTTTACAGCCCTATATATTTTTTTATCCTGACCCACAGATATGTTTATTGATTTTAGAGAGAGAGGGAAGAAACATCGATGTGAGAGAGAAACATCGATCGGTTGCCTCCGGGACACTCCCCAGCCAGGTGCATGCTCTGACCAGGGGTTGACGCCCCGGCCTTTCGGTGTACAGAGCGATGCTTCACTCAACTGAGGCCCCTGGCCAGGGCTACAGATCCTATTTTTAATTGGATAAATGTGAACTCTGCATCAGAATGGAATGAAATTTAAATAAATAAGTAAAATTACCTATGATTTTGTAGCATCGATATTCAAAAGAATTATAAATGGAGAATTTATTTGATGAGTTTCGTCATTTTTTAAAAAGATTTCATTCATTTATTTACTTAGGGGAAGGGAGGGAGAAAGAAAGGGAGAGAAACAGTGATCAGTTGCCTCTTGCACGCCCCCAACTGGGGACCTGGCCCATAAGCCAGGCATGTGTCCTGACTGGGAATGGAACTCGTTACCTTTCAGTTTGCAGGGCGATACCCAACCCACTGAAGCCACGCCAGTCGGGGCTGATAAATTTCATCTTGTAAAAATAATGTGCTGAAGAAAGGTACCCTGAGTAGTTACAAAAGACAGTATCTGGAAATGTTAGGGCTGAAATAATTGTTTTTAATATGAAGAAATGGACTTGAAAAGAGCCTCCATTTAGCAAAACTTGTCTGAGCATACCAGACACTTCAGTTCTGTAGAGACAGAATAGTCTCAGATTGAAATGTGGACTACAGAGAAGAATCAAATTAGGAGGTTTGCTACTTCAAGTCATTCAACTAGAAAAGTAAAGCTTTGAAGAGGCTTGCGGGGAATTTCACTTTAAAAATTAAAAATAATGAAACCACATTGAAAAACAGTTTTCAGAAAATACCAGTGACAGATCAGCTTAGAAATGGACCGAAGTATTCAAATACGTGCTAATCATAATTTTCTGTTTATATTATTTTTAAAATTCAGATAATATATGTTTTTAAATTTTTTAAAGAATTTTATTTTTAAAATAGTTTTGAATAGAGTAATGTTATAAGTCCCTTTGAAACAGTTGTTGGTCAATAGATATTTCAGGTAATTATATAATCTTAATTATTTTTGTGTCTTTTTTCACTCTCAAATTATAAGGTCACCTAAATCATCTTCACTGATGGTTGAAGCAAATAAATAAAAGAGCCATTAAGAATAAAGAATATTTTGCCCTGGCCAGTGTGGCTCAGTTGGTTACAGCATCATCTGGTTACCAAAAGGTTGCAGGCTCGATTACCAGTCAGGGCACATACCTAGGTTTCATGTTCATTCTCTGGTCCGGGTGTGGGCCCTGCAACCACTGGGGATGCAAAGGACGGCCAATCTGGTGCTGACCCCGGCCTGGATATATCGGGGAGACAACCAATCAATGCTTCTTTCTCCCATTGATGTTTTTCTCTCCCTCTCTCTCTTTCTCTCAAAGCAACAACAAAAAAATAATATTGTTGGGTAAGGGTTAAAAAAAGACATAAAGAATATTTAAACTACACAGATAATATGCCTAATTTAATGAAAAACTAGAAATCAATTTTAAAACACCCATTCTTATCAGGAACCCATAAAAAATTAACCATACATTATGTCTTAATCTCAGTACATTTCAGATTCAAGTTCATACATATCATGTTCTGTTACTATAATTGCATTGTAAATCAATAAGAGAAGCAAAACAAAAACCCCCATAGACTTTTTAAAATTAAAAAAAAACACTAAAAACTCATGGGACAAAGTAGGAATTGTGATGTATGTTAAAAATTAGAACTGAATGATAAGGACAATACTAGTGAAATTCTTCAAAAATTCTAATTTAAATTTATACCCCATTCTAATGTAAATTTATACCCTAAACATCCATACTGGAAAAGTAAAAAGGACTGAAAATTAATGTACTAGTGTTCAACTTTAAGAAGTAATAAAAGCAGCAAACTAAAACCATATAAAGTATGAAAAAAGATAAGAAAATAAGAGTTGTGATAATTAAATTAAAAAAATAAAAAGGTAATAGGGAGTTCAACAGGCCAAAATTTGGTAATAAAGTATACAAACCGGTGGCAAAATTATGGAAAAATGAGAGAAGGCACACATATTAGAAATAAAAAAGGGACAAAACTACAGACATAGAAGATCGTAATACAGAAACATATTCTGCCCTGGCCTCATGGCTCGGTTGGAGAGTCACCCTGTGCACCAAAGGGCTGCAGGTTTGAACCCTGATAGGACAAGTATGGGAAGCAACCAATCACAATAAAGTAGGGTTTATCCCCAAAATGCGAGTTTGGTTTTATAGTAAAAATGAATATAATCTACCATATTAACATATTTAAGATAAAAAGTGTATATAGTTATTTCAAAGAAGCAGAAAAAGCATATGATAAAAAAATTTTAATCCATTTCTTCATTTTTTATATTATTATTATTTTTAAATTTAATCTTTATTGTATTTTTTTACATTAACTTTTAGTCCCCTTATACCCTCTCCACCCAGCAATCACCACACAGCAATATGATAAAATTTAGTATCTGCTTATACTTAGGAAAAAAACCCCATAAGCAATCTAGGAATAAAAAGGAATTTCCTTAACCTGATAAAAAGTTATCTGCCAAAAACCTACAACCAAATGTCATAATTAATGGGAAAATGTCATAATTATTCCCTTTTAAAGAAGAAGGAAAATGCTTATTAATATTGCTAGTGTTTGACATTCTACCACAGTTCAAACCAGCATCAAACCACAATAAAATAAATAAAATGTACAAGAACTAGAAAACTAAAACCTTCTCTTTTTTAAGTATATTTTATTGATTATGTTGTTACAGTTGTCCCAATTTTTCCCCCCTTGTCCCCTCTTCCCAACACCCCCTTCCCTCTAGCAATTCCCTGGTCCCCTTAGTTCCTGTCCCTGGGTCATGCATGTAAGTTCTTCGGCTTCTCCACTTCCTATACTATTCTGAACATCCCTCTGTCTATTTTGTTCTAATTATGCTTCTTAATCCCTGCACCTTTTCTCCCATTTTCCCCCATTCCCCTCCCAGCTGATAACCCCCAAAATGACCTCCATACCTATGATCCTGTTCCTGTTCTGGTTGTTTGCTTTGTTTTTGTTTTTTAGATTCAGTTGTTGATAGTTGTGAGTTTGTTGTCATTTTAATGTTCATAGTTTTGATCTTCTTTTTCTTAAGAAAGTTCCTTTAACATTTCATATAATAATGGCTTGGTGATGATATATTCCTTTAGCTTTACCTTATCTGGGAAGGACTTTATCTGCCCTTCAATTCTAAATGATAGCTTTTCTGGATAGAGTCATCTAGGTTGTAGGTCCTTGCTTTTCATCACTTTGAATACTTCTTGTCAGTCCCTTCTAGCCTGCTAAGTTTCTTTTGAGAAATCAGCTGACAGTCTTATGGGAACTCCTTTGTAGGTAACACTCTTTTCTCTTGCTGCTTTTAAGATTCTCTATCTTCAACCTTTGGCATTTTTAGAAAAGATTTTATTTATTTATTTTTAGAGAGGGGGAAAGGAGGGAGAAAGAGAGGGAGAGAAACATCCATGTGTGGTTGCCCCTCACGCGCCCCTCTGCTAGGGACCTGGCCCGCAACCCAGGCACGTACCCTGTCTGGGGAATTGAACCAGTAACCCTTTGGCTCACAGGCCGATACTCAATCCCCTGACCTACACCAGTCAGGGCTTTGGCATTTTAATTCTGATGTGGCTTGGTGTGGTCCTCTTTGGATCCATCTTTTTTGGGACTCTCTGTTTTTCCTTGACTTCTATGTCTACTTCCTTCACCAAATTAGGCAAGTTTTCTGTCATTATTTTTTCCAATAAATTTTCAATTTCTTGCTCCTCCTCTCCTCCTTCTGGCATCCCTATGATTCGGATCTTGGCATGTTTGGAGATATCCCAGAGTCTTCTTATTCTCTCCTCATTTTTTTTTAATTCTTGTTTCTTCATTCTGTACCAGTTGAATGTTTATTTCTTCCTTATGTTCCAAAACATTGATCTGAACACCAGCTTCCTTCCCTTCACTATTGGTTCCCTGTAGATTTTTCTTTATTTCACTTAGTGAAGCCTTCATTTCTTCCCTTATGCATTTGCCGTACTTAGTGAGTTCTCTGGGTATCCTTACCACCAGTGTTTTGAACTCTGTGTCTGATAGGTTGGCTATCTCCATTTGCTTAGTTTTTTTTCCGGAGTTTTGTTCTGTTCTTTCATTTAGGCCATATTTCTTTGCCTCCTCAATTTGGCAACCTTCCTGTGTTTGTTTCTCTGTATTATTAGGTAGAGCTGCTTTGACTCCCTGTCTTGGTGCACCTGTTACATTGTAAGGGGCAGAGCCTTAGGTATTCACCAGGGCTGGGCACCCGCTTTGCTGATTTGTGGTGCTGTATGTGGGGAAGGGGTCGGAGAAGGAACAATGGCATTTGCTCGTCTCTTGCCCCATTTCTAGTCACTTCCCCCACTTCCAGAATGTGACTGGTGCCCTTATAGCTGCCCAGCTACTGAATCCCAGAGTGGATGGGCTTGCATACATTCTAGGATCATGCGGGTCCTTTAAATGGACTCTCCTGAGAGACCGGCAGTTTCTTCTGCCGCCCCACTGGTTTTTACAGCCAGAAGTAATGGGGCCTTACCTCCCCGGTACCGGAACCCTGGGCTGTGCTGTCTGGCCTGGGGCTGAGATTGCTCACTCCCTGGGGGTCCCTCCCAGATTTTATCCACCACATGTGAATGTGGGACCACCCATTCCACCAGCTGCCATACCATGCCACCTTGCCACCACCTCACCGCTACCACACCACATCTTCTCCACCCCAGTTCCCCATCTATGCCCCTTGTACCCATGTGGATGAATATTTCTTCTTTAAATCTTTGGTTGTTGGACTTCCATACAGTTCGATTTTATGGCAGTTCTGGTTGTTTTTAGTTTTGAAGTTAATTATGATCCTGCTTATGGTTGTGTGATGAAGGAAAGCGTGTCTACCTATGCCTCCATCTTGGCCGGACTCTAATAGGAATTTCTTAAAATATTGAATTTCTTTATTTAAAGGAAAAGGTTTATATTTCCATTTATTTAAGTCCTTTCTATATCCTTCAGCAAGTAAACCACCATAGGTTTATCATGAGGTATTGCATGATTTTGCTGTGATTGTGAATGGGTGTTTTATTTTCCCTCCAATACAGTTTTGAATTGGACATTCCTGGTAAACAGAGAAGCTACTTACTTTGTACATTGTTCTTATATCCCACCGTTGTTACTAGAAGGTACAGCTTATATCCATACTAAGGAATGGAGACTTTTTTTCATTAAATATAGACTTCTCACTTCTTTTGTTCACAAGGGAGATAGTATTTTAAATTATTGTCCAGACTAATTTCAGTTTTTCCTCCTGGCTTCTCACAATGCCCAGAGGCCCACTGGTACAAAAGAAATTAGACCTATTACAGTCTGGCCAGAAAGCAGAGTCTACTGCCTCTGGGGCACTTTTATATACACTGAGGTCCAACTAAACTTTGAAATAAACTGTCTTCTTTATTTCAGTCCAGATTTTTGGCATGCTGTCTCTTATCTCCTTATTTTCACAAGTGTAAAGGAGGCATCATGAAAATTTATTAAACTCATGTTCAAAGTAAGCTCTAGGGGTATGGTAAAATTGTAATTTCAGCTACAGAAACTTCCTGCTGTATCTACTTTTAATGGGCTTTTTAAAAATCAAAGTATAATTAACATACAATAAGAACTGTTATCTTAGATATTAGTTCAAAATTATAAGTGAGTTTTAAAATTATATACACCTGTGCAACCACCACCCAAAACAAGATATAGAATCAGTGGGCCTTTTATTTTTTGTTTTTTTCAATTATTTGTCAGAAGCAGTTTATATTCAATGTTATTCTGTCAGTGAGCCTGTTCAAAACACCATTCATGTAAACATAAGCATGGCTCCCTGTGCCAGGCCCTTATACAGACTTCCCCCTCGCTGCCGCAATCTGTCCCCCGCTTCCCTTGCCCCTGCTTGCTGCTCTTCATTGCCACCGATGCCCCTTTCACAGCACAGCTCAGCTTCTAAAATTTCCCTCCCACTCTCTCACCCTGACTGAGTTGGATGAGCTGTTTTCTGGCATCTTGGTTCTCCTCAGACAGGACTTGGATGTTTCCTCTTGAGCTCTGCAAAATATTCTATAGCCCCAAGTTTTCCCTGCCTTTTGGCCAGGCCAAATCTCACTGCTGGGACATACCCCCCTCTACCCGTCCTCCCACAGGGGCTTTGTGGTAGTGGGACGGAGTGGGCTGGGAGCGGGTAGTAATCAATAGAGATAATCAGTCATCTGAAGTAGCTAATAACCGCCACCTTCACAACACACATTTTTCCAATTTTTATAGGACAAGAAAGACATCCTTGTCTAACTCTGCCCTTATCCATGCTGTTAGAAGTAAATTAAAGAAATCAATTTCAAGTCACTTCTGTAGTTGTGGAAGTGTAAAAGCATATCCTCTATCTCCTGTTGTGGCTGGGAAGAAAATCCTCTGCAAAGACTTTTCTGGCTTTGGAAGATAACTGGCTACCAATTTCAATATATTGGGTGATATGTCTTTTTGTTATGAGTTTTGTTTTGTTTTTTTGTCTTTTTGTTACGAGTTTTTCCACCAATGAGGACGTCTTAGCCCAGTGTTGGTTCTCCACTCTCATCCATTATTTTCCGTAGGAGTAGGGAGGACAGGAAAAAGTAAAATGCACAAATCCAGTTTAAAATTTTTAATGTTGGGAGATTTTCACTGTTTATGATTTTTTTCCCTCTTCCACAAAATGGGCAGATTAAGTTATACTCTTCATTAATTTCCTCTTTCTATTTGTAAATGTAGATTCAAGTCAGCAGTGAATTATTTTATCCCAAGCTAGGGGCTATGCAAAAGACAAAAGCACAAGGCTGAAATGATGCATCCTATAGGCCATTTATTTCTAGGAATTATCTGTAAACATGGATTGTCATTTAACAACATAAAAAGAAAAGCAGTTATGTTTTTACATTTAAAGTATTGACTTAGTTTGTGTACTATTAAATGTTATATATAAAGAAAACTTATGTTTCTGAGTTACTCCTGGATACCAAAATAACATTAAAATGTATTTTGAAAATCCAAGTAAAGGGCTTGGGGATTATACTTGCCCCCTGGCCATCATGGACCGTGGACCATGGACCATCCTGCTCCCTGATAAACTGTCAAAGTGGCAAATCTCATCAAATAATTTTATCAGTTAAAGTGTTCTAACAGGGCCCTGGCTAGCTAGCTCAGTTGGTTGGAGCATCATCCCAATCCCAGTTCAATCTGGTTCGGGCACATACAAGAAGCAACCAATGAATGCATGAAGAAGTGGAAGAACAAAGCAATTTCTCTCTCTCTCTCTCTCTCTCTCATATCAATAAATAATTTTTTAAAAATGTTCTAACAGCTTCCAGCCCCATTTAGGGAAAGTCTTCTTGAATTTATCTTCTGGATTATCTTACATATACCTATAAGAGTCATCTTTTTCTTTTTTTAGTTTCAAAAATTTCAAACCCTATGGAAAAGTTTTAAACTCTGAACTATCTGAAAGAACGTTATATACATCATGACCTGCATCTCCTAAGACCAGGAACGTTCTCTTACATGACCAGAGTGTCATTATCAAATTCAGGAAACTTAATATTCTGACAATACAGTTATCAAATATTTGGCCCATCATGAAAATTCACCAACTGTCCTAATATTGTCTTTTATAACCTTTTTTTCCTGGCCCAGGAAGCAGCCCTTTCTTGAAGGATCAGCACCAGGATGTGCATATTGCACGTTTGCTAGTGTTCTCTGCTGTGACGGCGCATCCTTGCTACACCAGGTTAGGACACTCAGGATGACATTTGCCCTATTCTGGGAAATTCATAAACTTTCACCACAGAGTTCATTAAGGTGTTGTCTGCCAGGTTTTTCCATTGTAAAGGTATATTTTTTTCTTGTGATTAATAAATAATTTGTATTAGAGGTATGCTAAGACTCTGAACTTCCACTTCAGTGATTTAGTACATGTTGATGATTCTAAATCAATTGTTACTATAATGGTCCAGACTGATGCTTTTTCTAATTTTCTTCTAGATTTGTTCATTGGCATTCTATAGAAAACAGACCTTTCTTTCCTCTTCATTTTATGTATGTATGTATGTGTGTATGTATGTATGTATGAACGTAGGTGGATGGATGGGATGAATTATGGATTATTTATTTCTTGTGTTCCATAGTGGGATATAATCTCTTACTCTCATTATTTATTTTGATGCTCAGATTACCTCAGATTTGACTAGAAGACACTTCATACCGGCTTCTGTATCCTTTTGACATGTCCCCATGTACAATTTAGTGCTTTCTTACTTTCTGGTACAGGATGTTCCAGATTTAATTTGCCCTTCCCTGCCCTGCCTAGGAATGAGCTCTTTCTCCAGGAAGGTCCAGGGCCTTTCAGTGGGGAACAGTATTTGATAAGCATACAAGGCCTCCATGACCTGGCTCTGATCTCATCTGTGATACTCTGATCTCATCTGTGATACCTTCTGTGATTCCTTTACTGCCTCGCGTGCTCAGACATACAACCGCCCAGGGTCCCCAAAGTGCCGTCTTCCTCCGTACACTTGCCTATTCCTGGATGCCCTTACCACTGGTCTTCTGTGGGGCTCATTCTTACTCTTTTTCACAGCCATTTAAGAGTTACCTGATGTGTGGTCTTCTCTAATCACCTCAGACCCCCACACTGAGTGGTGCTCCTTGGCAGCACTTCCTTCTTAATGCCTCTCACGTGCTAGAAAATGGCATCTCCTTGCTTTAGCTTAACATTTGCCCCTTACCAGTATGAATGAGCATATTTGCTAAGTTTCCGGGAAACAGAAAATAACATGATAAGAAAATATCATGCTATCCAAGATAACAGGAGAACTGGGATTATAAAAGGATGATGTTCTTTGTTATGCTGCATTTTTATGTGCATCTTCTATAACCAATTAGAATCAAATAATGTAGAGAAAGGTATACTGCAATGACAATTTAGGATGATTGTTAGTTATAAAAATAACTGCATTTGTTTATTAAGTAAATAATACATACACATGTTTCAAAATTCAAAAGTACAAAGTATTGTATGTTAAAGAATTTCCATCTTGCCCCAGCCGGCGTGACTTGGTTGGACATCGTCCCACAAACTGAAAAGTCACGGGTTCGATTCCCCAGTCAGAGCACATACCTGGGTCCCAGGTTGGGTTCCCTGGGACACGTACAGAAGGCAACCAATCGAAGTTTCTCTCTCACATCAACGTTTCTCACCCTCATTTTCTCCGCACCTTATACTCTCTCTAAAAAATGAAATGAAATGAAATGAAATAAAATAAAATAAAATAATCCATCTCATTGGTGTCCCAAAGTCATCCACTTGCCCTCCTATAGGTACACAATGTTTTCAATATTTTATGTATCTGGATATAATACACAAGCATATATATTTTTATGTACCCTATGTGTGGTTCACTTTTCTATCTTAAATGACCTAAAAAAAAACTTAAAACAAAATGACTTTTTAAATTTTTAACAGACATATGTGTGATTACATTGTAGCCCATAGATTTTAAATCAATATTAGAATAATTTCTCAACATCAGGACAGCGGGTATATTTTCTTTCCTAAAAAAAAGGCAGAAAGATTCTCAAATTGTTTATTTGTAGTCACAGGTCTCTCAACCAGAATGTCTCTGGTACTATATATATTTTCACAGTATACATGAATCATTTTTTCCAATGCACTTTTGAAAGTATTTGCTTTTGCTCCATTTTCCTCATGTGGCCAACAGAATTAATTCCCAGGAGGCCCTCATGCTTGCCAATACAGACAGGAGCAACAAAATATCAAAATCTGAGCTTTCAGCCTAGGAAAAAGGAAAGGAAAGCTACTGGTTTAAACAGAAAGATGAATGTCATGCTTATGAGAGATGTGTGTATGTTGCTTGGAAATATGAAGCCATTCTTTATTTACATCAAGCCAGTAAATACATTCACATATGGCTTTTTAAGGCTTAGAAGTCAAAATCTGAAAATGTTAGTGATTACAGGCTGCTGTCAGAGTGAAGTTAAATAACATGGTTGGAATTATTTCTAAAGAAACCTTAAAAATATTCTGAGGTCTTACCTATTTTTAAAAATGGCATTGTTAGAAGATTGGCATAATATTTAAAATAATTTTCTAGAAACAAGTTTTACTTCCATAAGAGCTTTGATTAAATGACTCATCATGGTGAATAAAGCTAGTTACACTGTGGTCCTTGTGAGCTCCTTTTAAAAATTCATGTGCAGCCCTGGCTGGGTAGCTCAGTTGGTTGGAGAGTGGTTCCACTATGCCAAGATTGCAGTTTGATCCCCAGTCAGGGCACATACAAGAATCCACCAATGAATGCATAAATAAATGGAACAATAAACTGATGTCTCTCTCTCTCTTTCCCCCTTCTTCTCTCTAAAATCAATAAATAATTTTAAAAAATTTTTTTAAATCATGAGCAAAGCTTCAAGCACTTCAATCTGGTGCATTTTCCTCCAAGACCTCGTCAGGGTTTACTACATCTTGCAGGGGGCTGTTAATTATCTACTACCCTATTTTCTTATCTACCCTCATACTCTTTCTTCCTTCCCCAAATGTATTCTGAATGATTGAAGGCAGGAATTCTCCTTTATCTGTCCTTTAAAGATTTATTTATTTATTTTTAGAGAGAAGGGAGGGGAGGAAGAAAGAGAGGGAGAGAAACTTCAATGTGTGAAAAAAATATCAATTGGTTGCCTCTTGCATGCCCCAGCTGGGTACCTGGCCAGCAACCCAGGCATGTACCCTGACCCGGAACTGAATCAGCGACCTTTTGGTTCCCAGGCCAGTGTTCAGTCCACTGAGCCACACCCACCGGGCTATCCGTCCTTTAACTCTCCCATGTTCTAACACATAATAGGCCCTGGAAAATACCTTTCTCTTGACTATCAGACCATATCACCTATAAGGCAGTACTTTAGTACAGATTTTAAAGAAGAAAGATGCTAGGCGGTAAGGGAAACTAGAGCTTAGTAAACCTGTACGTATTACTTTTTCATGTATACTTTACATGTATATATGTAAAATTGTTAACTGCCTTCTCTTTCAACATTTAGGCTGTAAAGGCAATTATTGGATAATAATATATGGCACAAACCAACTAATACATAATGAAGCAGGCTATGTATAATGCGACCCCGTGTATATAATGCTCACCCACATTTTGTGCCCAAACTTTCAGGGAAAAAAATCTTCTGTTTTAATTTTTTAATTCAATTTTTATTTATTTATATTTAGAAACAAAACCCATTATCGTATTTCAGGTTATTGTTTTGCATACAGACATTGTTATTGCTTTCTAGAGTTACACTTTTAATGCATAAGCATAAATAGAAGAATTAAAAACATTTATATAGATATGGAATTAGTACTACCCATGTATAATGCACATCCTTATTTCTCCCCAAAAAATTTGGGGAAAAATATGCATTATACATGGCAAAATACATATATATGTATATATGTGTATGCATATATATATATATCCAGAAGGTATACAGCCACATAATATGTAAAATAGAGACATTTATTGAAGATGATACAAGGTACAACAAACATTATACATAGGACAGTGATGTCTCAGTCCCCTTCAAAGTGGGCACCTTGGGACCTCACATAGTTCTCTCAATTGTCCTGTCATATTTTCCTGAATCTCACTGATGGTCTGAAATCTGTTTCCTTTCAAAAGTGATTTTAGTTTTTGGAAAAGCCAGAAGTCACAGGGCGCCAAATCTGGGCTGTAGTGGGGCTGATTCACCTGGATGATTTGATGTTTCACCAAACAACTCTGAACGAGACATGATGCACAAGTGGGTGCTTTGTCGTGATGAAGCTGCCAATCACCAGTTGCCCAGAGCTGCAGCCTCTGAATCACTGGAATAGTTTCCAAGGAGGAATGTTCAAGCTTAATGCAAAATTTGATGCAGATTCGTTGCTCCACTCGCTCAGTTTGAATGCAATGGTCACAGAGTACACATACTCACTCAATGGCATCTACCACTCCCTCTGATGAGTACGATGAAGTTGTCATTGATGGGAGTGCAATCCAGTCCACTCTCCTTGGCTGTCAGGTTACGTCAATGCCATGCAAAGCATTCTTGTTACGTTAACAATGGCTGGACTTTTTCCAGACAGGCCTCGTATGTACGTGCCTTAAGTAATATATACTTTACCACAATTCATCCATTCTCCTGGTGATGGACATTTAGTATGTCTTCAGTTTACAGCTATGACAAACAATGTCGCTATAGACATTTTTTGTGCATTTCATCTGGTTTATATAATACTGACTCCAGAGCTGTACATGTTTTCAATTTTACTAGATAATGCCAAATTATTCTCCAAATTCTCCAATTTGTCCATTCTACATCAAACTAAAATGCTGCTCTGCACAGCAAAGGAAACCATTAACAAAATAAAAGGTAACCTAAGGAATTGGAGGAAATATTTGCAAATCGTGTATCTGAAAAGGGGTTAATATCCAAGATACAAAGAACTCATACAACCCTGGCTGGTGTAGCTCAGTGGATTGAGCATCAGCCTGTGAACCAAAGGGTCGCTGGTTCAATTCCCCAGTCAGGGCGTATGCCTGGGTTGTGGTCCAGGTCCCTGGTAGGGGGCACGTGAGAGGCAACCACACACTGATGTTTCTCTCCCTCTTTTTCTCCCTCCCTTCCCCTCTGTCTAAAAATAATAAAATAAATAAAATCTTTAAGAAAGAAAAAAATAACTAATACAACTCGACATAAAACAGTATGATTAAAAAAATGGGCAAAGGGTCTGAATAGATTTTTTTTCCAAAAGAGACCTACAGATGATTCACAAGTACATGAAAAGGTGCTCAACCTCGCTAATCATGAGGGGAATCTAAATCAAAACAACAGTGAGCTATTGCCTCACACCCGTTAGGGTAGTTATTGTCAAAAAGATGGGTAGGATATGAAAAAAAGGGAACCATTGTGCACTGTTGGTGGGAATGTAAATTATTGCAGCCACTGTCAAAAATAATAAGGAAATTCTTCAAAAAATTAAACATTGAACTACCAAGTGATCCAGCAATTCCACTTCTGGGTATTTAGCCAAAGAAAACAAAAACACTAACTTGAGAAGATATCTGCACCACGATGTTCATTGCAGTGTTATTTACAATATCCAATACATGGAAAAAAACCTAAGTGTCCATTGATTGGTGAATGGATAAAGAAGGTGTGCTGTATACCACTGAATATTGTTTGGCCATAAAAAAAGAAATGTGGCCATTTATGACAGCATGGGTAGGTCTTGAGGGCATTAATGCTATGTGAAATAAATCAGACAGAGAAAGATAAATATTCTGACTTCTTATATGTGAAAGGTAAAAAACAAAAAAAATGAACTCATAGACACTCAGATTCAGAGAACAGATTGGTGGTTGCTAAAAGTGGGGTAGGATTGAGGCAAATGGGTGAAAGTGGTCAAAATGTACTCGTTTCCAGTTACAAAATAAAGAATTCAGCCCTGGTTGGGTGTCTCAGTTGACTGGAGTGTTGTCCCAAGGTGCCTAGGTTTTTGGTTCCATGCCCTGCCAGGGCACATAAAAGAGTCCACCAATGAATGCATGGATGGATGGAGCGGCATGTTGGTGTTTCTCTTTCTCTTACGGTCTCCCTTCCTCTCTCAGTCTGGAATCAATCAATGAAGAAAAAGAAAAAAAAATCATGGTGATGTAATTACAGCATGGTGATATGGGGAAGGAAGAAACTCCTCTACCGTCAAAATTCTTTGGCTGGTCTAATAATCAAACAGACATGAAACAGCTTAGCAAGTGAAAATTACCAAATTTAATACATACATATGTATGAGGACCCTGAGAACATAAGCGAGTCAGAGACTCCACATGCACAGTAGGTTCTGAACAGAAAGGGAATGTGAGTAAGACACCCTGAGCGAGGGATGAAGGAAGGTGCCTCGGGGCTTCAAAGGGTCACTGCAGGATGATAAAAACAGTAGACATTCAGTAAATAGTAGTTTTCTTGCCCTACAGATAGGTCAAAAGAGGTTATCTTTGATAATCTCTTATTATGGGCAAGGCCCCTAATTCAAATTCTTGTAGGTAGTTAAGGAAGGGGCCTAACTTTCTTTTTAGCTCTGAAGTTGTCTTTGGCTCAAAACAATCCATATACCACATATGGACATCTTGGGGTGGCTCATACTGAACCCCCACAGTCACTATGGTTAATAATGCTCAATTGTATATTTGGAAGTTGCTAAGACAGTAAATCTTTAAAGTTCTCATCACAAGAAAAAAAAATTTGTGAGTATATGTGATGATGGAGGTTTAATTAGACTTGTGATCATTTTGCAACATATACATTTATCAAATCATTATGTTGTCCACCTGAAACTAATACAATGTTAAATGTCAGTTATATCTTGTCAACATAAGAAGTGTCCAAACGCTGTAGAGCATTTTTAAAAGAGTTTATTTTATCTAAACTGAGCACATGCCAGGGAGCAAGATCTCAAGTGTTCTGAAGAATGACAATTTTGCAGCAGTAGGACCTGGAATGCCTGGGTAGCTAAAAAGATTTTCTTTCT
>PVJD01008327.1:0-73810 GCA_004026545.1 Mormoops blainvillei | reverse complement strand
CCATGTACCCTTCACCCAGTTTTCCCCTGTTGCATCTTATGTAACTACAAGACAGTATCAGCCAGGAAACTGGTGTTTGGTGCATTGTGCCTGTGTAGTGCTATGCTATCTTATCATGTGTGCAATCCAGATGCAGAGCCATTCCGTCATCACCACAAAGATGTCCCTTCTGCTGTTCCTTTATAGTTACCTCACCCCCACCATACCCTGGCAACCACCCATCTGTTCTCTCTCTTTCTAATTTTACCATTTTGAGGTTGTTATGTAAACAGAATCGTGCAGTATGTGGTCCTTTGAGATTGGCTTTTTTTTTTTTTCCCATTCATAGCATACTGTCTTGACCAGCCAAGTTGTGCGTAGTGAGAGTTTGTGCCTCTTTGTTGTTGAGTAACATTCTGGCTAAATACTATTTTAAACAAAAATCCTGACATACCTGGCCAGCCAGGGCCAGGGTCTGGCAATAACTATGATGGTGACGATGATGATGGTGGTTAACAGTCATCGAGTCCTTAAAATTCGCCAGACACCCGGCTCGGAGCTTTACCTGCCTTGTCTCCTTTCATCCTCACAACAACACCACCTTTTATTTCATCTACAGATAAGGAAACTGAGGCTCAAAGAGGTTAAGCAGCTAATAAGTTTGGTCTGATACAAAGTCCAAGCTGTTAACATGGGTGTGTAGAGAGGAAACAGGGCCGCATTTTATTCCCAGACCTCCAAAGCAGAAAAGCTCCAGGCTGTGCCCTCAGGAACGTGACCTCCCCGTGGGCCCCACTGGACCTGAGTAAAGACTGGCAAGCAGACTCTTCCCAAAGACTCAGAGATGCAACTTCGGCAGTTAAGTCACTAAAATTAGATTTATCTGTACAACAGAAGCCAATTGACTTACAAACGGCTTCTTAGTGTCATCGCGTCTACCAAAGACTCCAGGGTCCTCCACTAAGTGGAGGCCATTAAGAGGAAGTGAGGGGCCATATAAAGATTCAACATACACGGAAATACAGAAGTCAAACGCAGAGCCAAATTTGAGACAAATGCCTTTAGGACCTAAATGTGTCTGAGTGGTTTTTCCAAAGCCTTATATAATTATCCTCATAAATGAGCAACTGACTGTGCTGACGAAAGGGCACAATGAATTTACGGACTTCCCCAAACCAGAGGAAGAGACAATACGTTCCTAACAAGAGTTTCCAAAGAAAGGGGGGCTGTTTTAGCCTAGAGAGGGTACGAAGGACCATGTCACCCTTCCTGCCCCCTAGAGCCCTTCCCTGGGAGAGGCAGGACTGCCCAGGCCCCGGTGGCCCATAGCCCGCCCACCAGGCTTGCTTTGCCCCTGATTGGGGTGGAAGAGGGGCTCCTAGGGGCCCTCTCTGCAGGGCAGGTGGTTGCTCCTGCCAGAGGCACCAGGAAGAGCTCTGGGTGGGGGGATGGCTCCTCTTCTTGCAAACAACTCCCCCGAGGGCTGCACCTGTGGTGATGACAAGCCACCAAAAGCAAACCCGCTCAGCATCCCTGTGCTGTTCCCTCTGGGGACTGGCTGGGATGTCCTCCTTCAAACAGAGGAAGTAAGGACAGCCGTGCATATCTGTGAAATGCTCGCGTGTCAGGGACTTCGCATGGACTATTTCCTTTAACCTTGACAACTCTGGTCATTTTCGTTTTGTAAGTGGGGAAGGAGTTCAGAGAGATGGATGACTCAGGGTCACTGCGCTAGCGGCAGGGGGGCTGGGGTGAACCAGGCCGGCTGGTGTTTCCTGTACGTGCTGCACCTCAGAGCCACCAAACAGCCGACGAGGGAAGTTTGTTTCACGGCAGAATTACAGCTAGTAGATGAGGGAGAGGAAGGGCGCCGCCAGTTTGCAAGTCCCTGTTGAATGAATGGCATTGACCAGGAGGCAACGATCATCAATAGTTTCTGACATTATATTGATAAAAACACTGAATCGTGTATTACATTCCTGTGACGCTGCCTATGAAGTGTTGCCAAAAGGGAGGGTCTGAGTCTGATTAAACCTCTAGATCTAATGACCGACCCACAGGAATAAAAGGGACAGAGCAACGTATGAAAGAAACCGTGGGATATAATCAGCAAAATCCAGGTGGTGGGAAACTCTGTAGGATAAGCAATCTAGTTTCTTCAGCAGAAAATGGTAAGCGAAAGAGAAAAAGACTTGGTGGGAGACTATAAATTGAAAGACACGAAAGAGCCGTGTCAAGCAATAACAGCGTGTGACCCTCACTTGTATGTGTCACACACTGTTGAGACAGACAAACCGTAAGAGGAAGGACTACTTATTGGACAACTGGGGACATGTGGACACTGCCCAGGTGTTTGATGCTCTGAAGGAGTTATTGTTGATGTGTTAGGAGCGGGACTGATGGAACTGAGGTTATGATTTTTAAAAGGGGTCTTTAGAGATGCACGCGACCGTCCTCTGATGTCTAAGGTCTGTTTCAGAATAACTTACAGAGCGGGGGAGAGGTGGGGTTCAGGACAAGGCTTCATTGTTGAAGCTTGGACACAAGGACGCGTGATGGGCCTTCATGGCACTATTTTCTGTACTTTATACATATATGAGGTTTCCCACAATTAAAAAAAAAAGAAAAAAAAAGGACTCTGAAAAAGAGTAGCCATGGGTGAAGGAAGAAGAGAAAAACAGAGAAAGTGTAATATCCTGGAATCTGAGAGAGGAAATGCTTCAGAAGGGAGGGAGTAGTCAGGTGGGCAGGTGGCACTGATGGGTCAGTAGCTGAGCCCCAAGGGTGACGCCAGGTGTCACTGGGGAAGGAGCCCATAGGCCTCTGTCCTCTCTCGCATCAGGGTGTCCCAGCAGCAGCGTTTCCCTTAGTGTCCCCCCTTCCTGGCCTCATCCTGGTTTACCCCAGAATACTTAGCAGTCCCCCTGCAAGTAAGACCCCTGAGTCCCCAAGGCAGGCGTGTGGGCGACACAGGCCCCTCTCTGACTGATGCCCGGCAGCGTTCAGTGTTAACAGATCTGTCGACACAGGCCTCACGGCGGGGGGGCCTGTGAAGCCACCAGAAGCAATGCAAATTTTGTTTCCAGAATCCAGACCGAAGGTTACCGACTAGTTATTTGTGACCCCATGAAACTCTCTTATTTGTTTCATTTTATTTGAGGATTACCTCTGGCGTTTTTTTAGGTTTTGGTAGTGATTTTGTTTTCTTATCAGAAATAAGGACATTTTGTGGGGATGATAGGAACTGCTTCACTACATTTGTCAACTTTTAAATGGTCTCCCTCTCTCTCTCTTTCCCCCTCTCTCTGTCCATTCCTGTAATCCACCCCCACGCCACCCCACTTCTCTTCTTTTTCTCCTCACCCTTTATCCCTCTACCTACCTACTGTGGGCAGAGGGAACGATGTGTGGAAGTTACTGCTTTCCCGTCCATCCTCACCCTGGCTCCCATGGGTGGCAGTTCCCAGCCGCCCAGCCACCCAGCCTCCCAACCTCCAGCCACCCAGCCACCCAGCCTCCAGCCTCCCAGCCTCCCCGCCTCCCTTTCTGTGTTTCAGACACAGACCTGAGTAACCGGGCCCTGGACGCCTAGCGCTTTGCGTTGTTCTCCCCTCTCCTAGCTCTGTTGCTGCCCGTTTTGTCTTCCCCAGCCCTTCTGATCTGATCCATTCTCAAGCACTTACAGGGGCAACCCCGGCTCCCTTGCAGCCTGGCCTTGGCTTCTTTGTTCCCGGAAGACACCTGCCTCTCCTGGCCTTGTGCATGAGGCCAGGACAGTGGTCGAGCTATCCCTGGAGGCCAGAGGGTTTGAGTAACATGTTCTGTCCAGGAAAGATGTGTGTCTACCACTTTCTGACCTTTGGTGTGGGGACAGAGTTCAGAGGCCCTCCAGCGGGCCTTACTATCCTCAGTGGAGGCTATGAAGTGCCATCCAGCCACATTCTCCAGAGAATTCTCCACCAAGAATGGGTGAGGGAGGAGTCTTGGCTGCCAGTTTGGCTCATTTCTGGAACTGTCTGCCCCTGGGCTGCTTTCTTCTCCCTGAGGGCCTCTGACTCGCTGTGCGCCCTCACACAGGCCATTGAAGGGCCTCATGGGAATGGCCACACACCCCCCTTTCCCCAATACGATGCTCCCGTTACACACGTGCGCACACGCAGAGGTAACCCAGAGCTGCAGGCCATTGTAATTGCTTTATTAATTTAAAAAGAACCTTAGAAGGACTCGAGAGCTTTCTTTCGATTGTTTTCCTCTTCATCCTGGCTTCTGTGTTGGTGGGTTGACTATTCACAGGATGCCGGGCCTGCGTTTTGGCATAATTATTAGCTCTCACCTTTTTCTTCAAAGACATTTGTCTTTTGTGTTAATTCTGACTTTAAACGTCCCAATTTCAAATTCTGTTATTTCTCTTGTATAGTTGAATGGTTTGTGTTTTTCTTCTTGCACAGGGCCTAGAAACTATAGAAAGTTACATGAATGATTCAGTTCCAAAGAAATTGAATTTTTAAAAGATTTTATTTTTATTTATTTTTAGAGAGAGGGGAAGGGAGCGAGAGAGAGGGAGAGAAACATCAATGTGCGAGAGAAACATCGATTGGTTGCCTCTTGCCCATCCCCAGATGGGGACTGGCCTGCAACCCAGGCACATGCCCTGACTGGGAATTGCACGGGTGACCTTTCAGTTCTCAGGCCAGCACTCTGTCCACTGAGTCACATCATCCAGGGCAAAACATTGATTTTTATAATTAGCTTCTTTGGGGTAGTGGGTACAGAGACTCACTCAAGTTGCCTCAAGAACTGATGTTTGGCCCTGGCTGGTGTGGCTTGGTGGACTGAGTGCCAGCCTGTGAACCAAAGGGTCTCTGGTTTGATTCCCAGTCGGGGCACATGCCTGGGCTGCAGGCTGGGTCCCCAGTGGGGAACGCGTGAGAGGCAACCACACATTGATGTTTCTCGCCCTTTTTCTCCTTCCCTTCCCCTCTCTAAAAATAACTAAAGCCTTTTAAAAAAACCTCTAATAAAATAAAATTTAAAAAAACAAAGAACTGGTGTTTGGAGTAAAGATACACAGGGACGACTCTCTCTCTCTCTCTCCTCCCCCCTTCCATCTCCATTTCTCTGCCCCTCTCTCTAAATTTGCTATCCTCTCTTCTTTCTTTCAGTTGATTTTCTTAGACATCCTGCTGCTCTATCATTGCAGTTGGCTGTTGATACGTCATAGCCTTATGGGCCACGACTCTACCCCATGAACTTGGTTCCAAAAGCCAGCCCTAGGCGTTTGTGCATTTCCCATTTCAAATACTCAGCGCCGGAACAGGCTAAGCTCAACCACCTCTTTCTCATGGCCATTGGCCAGTCTGTGGTCTGGCGGCCCTTGGGTCCGGCCTTACACTCATCCAGTGTCATGCAGTGTGTGTGATGAAGTGGGGCGATCATGCTTAAAGAGGACAAAGCACGGCCACCTCAGAAGCAGAGCTGGGGTAAGTCTTTAAGGCTTTCGCCTTAAAGAAGGCTGTGGACAGGCACGGATATTTCTAGTGCATCCGTTAATTAACAATCTCATCAACTGTTGCCCCAGAGGATGAGGAAGTTAAAAATAGACGTTATAAATTCCATTCATGAAAATTCATGTCCCCTGCTCACAAGAAATCCCTTTGGCCATTCAGTGAGTATTTACTCTTTTTTTCCCAGACGAAATATGCCTAAATATCTTGGTTTCGCATCCACCGCAGATTATAAATAGCAAATCTAAGACGGCAAAGAAGACCTAATACAGACAGATAATAGCATCGAGAGTCAACGAAGAGGCTGACAGCGTGGCAGAAAATCTATGAGGAGCAGACACAACTCAAATAGCACAGTAGCCTGGGACCGCTTAAGACGTAGGTTAGAACGGCCCAGTGTTCTTCAGCAGTCCCGCGGGCATAGCTGTCTTATGGCCTCCTTAACTGCAGCTAATGTGCACGTTGGTGAACGTCGAGCATAGAAGGAAAGGCTAAAGGCACCATTACATTTAGAGCATTCAGCTTAAGAAGGCAAGAAATTATATAATATACTTAAGAAAAATTTCCATGCGCATTTAAAAATCGGTGTTTAAATTGGTAAACTCTCAGCTATCCAAAGCAAGCCATTTGCTCAGGGTCCCCGCATGCTCACAGTCATAAACGGGTGCTATTTTCTTTTATTATTATTATTTTTAAAATTCTCACCTGAGAGTATATTGATTTTTAGAGAGGAAGGGAGAGAGAGGAGGGAGAGATAGAAAGAGAGAGGGAGAGAAACACTGGTCGGTTGCCTCTCGTATGTTCCCAGACCAGGGATCGAACCTGCAACTTATTTATGTGGCCTGACCAGGGATGGAACCCACAACGCTTTGGTGTATGGGAGGACGCTCCAACCAACTGACCAGCGTTGGAAGCTTTCATCTTTAAGTAGTCTTCTAAATAAACAAAACAATGAAGTTAATTTGCTTTTAATTTATATGATTCTCAATTTTTATTTTTCCTATAGGGCAGTGGCTCTTAATAGAAAAAGACGACAATAACCCCTCAGCTTTAATCAGTTTACATTAGCCAAGCAGTTGCATCATTTTCCTAGAGGGATGGGACAGAAACGGGAAACCCTAAAAGGGACCGGGGAGGAAACAGTTCCAGTGTCCAAGTGACATGAAGACATAGGCTTTGTGTGTTTGGAAAGGGGAGGGAGGGAGGGAAGGCGGGGTGTTTGAAAGTGAGAAGGGGCCACAGAAAAGCAGGCAGAGAGGTGCAGAGGATAATTTTTAATTGTCTCGAAATATCCCTAGGGTTATTGCCTTGGTTACATTATGATTTTAAAAATGTTCTCTAGGAGACAATTAGAGAATCTCCATTAAAGTGACTTCCTTCTTGCCCTAGCTCCTACCCCCTTTTACGGGGGACATGATTCACAGCTCAGAAACCTACAGCAAAAAGCCTAGTGCTGGGGTGTCTCCAGAATCTTTGAAATCTGGAGTTAAAAAGTACCTCAGACATGTGGGTCGCCTGCTTGCCCAGGAATTCAATCACCTCAGTCATTTTCTTCAAATAGCCATTATTACATTCCTTTGAAAAATAAACAACTTCAGGCTTCCCAGGATTCCTGATAGACGAACGAGAGAAATTCAGCCGTCAGTAGTAAGGGGAAGACATCGAATTTACCAACAGAAAATTGAAAAAGAGAGGGCATATTCACTTCATGCTCTTCCCGGAACCTGGCATAATAATGTGCGCTGAGCACAGATCAAAGTCAGGCAGGAACCAGTGCCCCTTCGCCGTGCACTTGGCTCGTCAAACTGAAGGGAACGATCTCACCTGTGCGTTAAGTCACAGAGCTGACAATCGGCAATCACAGACATATGGGTCTATGTTATTATATTAGTCTTTGTTTTTTTTAAGGCATTCTTCCACTGGGTTGTTTTTCTTTTTTTTCTTTAAGTGGTAAAATATTTTTTTCTGATATACTAGGGATTTGGACGTCTTTGTTTTTAATAAAAGTGGCTCTTGACATCAATAGATTGCTGTTGCTGTTTTATGGCCAAATTCTCCAGAATCATGATAAAAGATTCCCCATCTTCATCAACTCAGCTAATATAAAAGAATTTTTGCAAACAGGTGCTGCAAAGCCGTCCATGCTTTTGTGTGCACCTGATTAAACAAGAGTTTAAATCCTTCTGTCTGAGAATAGGCCAGTGGAAACCAACCTCAGCTCTTAACCAAAAAACGATGGGGATGGCAAAGAGGTTTCAAACCGTGTGCCAGCCCCACGGGCGTGATTATCGATGTACTGTGCTGAGTGTTTTGTTGAGAGGGATTTAAGGCTGGATCCCTGCTCATCATTGATTAGTGATGTCTGCCTGAGATACAGGCTAGGAGAGTGATAGGGTGTGTGCCAATTACTTATCGTTTTGGCCGAAGCTCTTTGACATTGAAAGTTTAGAATTTGTCATTTTGGCCACTAATCAGCTTGCCTGAACGTTTAGGATGTATAGTGATTTGGAAGTTTTATTGCAGGATGAATTTTATGTATATATTTGAGGGAGAATTACTGTTCCACTTGTATCTTACTATGTAACAATTGCTCCAAAACTTGGTGGCTTAAAGTACTATTTTATTATACTTGTGGATTCTGTGGATCAGGAATTTGGAAAGGGCACAGTGGGGACAGTTTGTCTCTGTCCCACAAAGTCTGGGGCCTTAGTTGAGAAGACTCAAATGCTGAGGGTGACTCAGTGGCTGAGGGCAGAGGTCACCTCATGGCTCGCTTGCTCAGTCACCTGTCTGGTGGTTAACGTTGGCAGCCAGCGGGGACCTCAACTCCCCAACAGGGGCCGTTGGCCAGAATGCTTTTCTGTGTGGCTGCCTGTGCTCGCTTACAGCATGGCGGCTAGCTTCCAAGAGAACCGAGAGGAAACTGTATTCCTTTTATGAGCTGGCCTGAGAAGTCACATAGTGGAATTTATGCCATGATCATAAATCCTCCCAGATTCAACTAGAGGGACATAGGTCCTACCCATCAGTGGGAGGAATGCCCATGTCATATTATACGAAGAGTTTGTAGAATGAGAGACATTGATACCGTCACTTTTGAAAACATAATCTGCCACAGTCGCTTGGTTGGTGAATGAGAGAGCCACTTGATCTCAACAGTTGATAGCTTCCTCTGCTTCCTCGGTAATTGTTTGCCTAGAGGAATAAAAATGTGTTTTATCTGTGAAAAATAGTTAACCTTGAGAAATCAAACTTTAGGGAAAACTTAAAATTTCTTAAATTATAGTATACAGGAACCTGTCTAGTCAACCAATGACAAGGAAGGAAAATTCAGAAGAAAGCCGTTGCATAATGAGTGATAGTGTGATAACCACGTGGTGCCAGGTGGGCACTGGGGTTATCGAGGGGGATGTTATGTAAAGCACACACGTGATTGTCTCACCACTAAGCTGTACACATGAAAGCAACATATGATGAAAAATAAAGTCATTGGCCTTTCTACACATTTTAATCTTACAAATCTGTGGTTTACTGACGGTCTCTGAATGTTTCCCTAGATGATGTCATAATGTTGACAGATCACATATATCCTCCTAACTTCGGGCTTGTCAGTCTCATCACCACTGACATTTGGGACCAGATCTTTCTCTGTTGTGGGGGCTGTCCGTGCCTCGTATGATGTTTAGTAGCATCTCTGGCCTCTATCCCTTCCTGCCTGTCATGAAAACCAGAAATGTCTCCAAACACTGACAAATGTCCCCTGGGGGGCAGAGTTGTCCCCAGCTGGAAACCACGCATTTAATTCTACTATAAGGAGCTGTAAAATTATTTTCCAGAATCTCTTTCCCAGGCTACTCTCAGAAGGTTTGCATAACTTATGCTGTCGGAATTGCTGTAGTTCACAATCACTTAGCATGTTCGGTTCATTCAAGATATTTAGACCCTAGGAAACTGAGTCTTTTCCCCGTTAACAATACCCACTCTGAAGACTAGAGGCTTAAGTCAAGCAGAACAACTTCAGGGAAAGGAACAAGGGGGTGTTAATGTCCTGGATCCCCCTACTTGAGCATGAGTGGGTATACTGTGAGGTGGGGCCTGTGAGCACAGCTGTACCCCAGCACCCACTCTTCACAATCCCCCCCTCCACCTTCTCAGAGAGAAGGTGTGAGTGACAAGTGAGTCTCTCTGAAGAAGCAGTGAGGGGATTACGCTGTTTCTTGCGTTCACAATTTACTGGGGGCTGCGAGTGTACCTTGAGAAGAAGGCGTGAAAATAAGGAACCAACTTCTGCCCTGGGGAACTTCAGCATCTCAGCTACAAGGTGCAAACTCGCTGCGTGCACCCTGGGTAGCCTAAGAGGAAACTGAGTCCTTTCCCATATACGCTCCGGTGTACGGACACGTTTGAATGTAGGGGCTGGCGATATGTACAGACGGATCTCAATTTATGAATAAGATGATACTGAAAGTAGATTAGTTCAAATTCGTAGTGCATTTCCCATAGGAGCGTCATGTTATATACGCTCGTTCTGTCCCCGGATCAGTTGACAAAAGCCTATCGAGCTTCATCAGTGCTGTGCCCACAGAGAATAAGAATGAATGTGTCATACGGTGCCGGAAAGAGTGACTGCAAGGCTGAGGCCAGGTCTTTGGGCACAGAGGACGAGAAGTTACCTTATGCCATAGTACCTTCCGGGTTAGCTATCCCAGAGGTCACGGAAGGGAAAGGCTTCCAGTTCAAATTAAGATACTCCAATAACATGGCTCATTAAGTCCCTGTAAAACTTAAAACAGGAAGCAAGGGGAAGGAAATGAGGCAGGGGAATACACTTAGGGTACAAGTTGAGGGGAAGGCCCATGCTGTCTGATTCCTGGGCTGAGTAATGCTCACGCCTCGGTCTCTTTCTCAGCTACAGCAGCCCTGCCCGGTGATGGGGAGGTCATGTGCACCGGAAGTGATATTTGTGATAGTTCATTGTACCTGTCAACTTGGCTAGGTTGTGGTGGGGTTAATGTTTAAATCAGTAGACTTTGAGAAAACAGATTGTACTCCCTAATGCGGGTGGGCCTCATCCAATCAGTTGAAGGTCTTAAGGGAAGGAGTGACCTCCCTTGAGCAAGAAGGAATTCTGCCAGCAGACAGCCTTCAGACTCAAACTGCAACTTTCCCCTCGGACTCCAGCTTGTTGGCCTGCTCTGCAGACTTCTGACTTGCCAACCTTTATAATTACATGAACCAATTCTTTAAAATATTCTGCTTCTCGACATTCTCTCTCTCCCTCTCTCTCTCTCTCTCCCCCTGCCTACCCCCCTCTTGCTTCCGCTTTGCAGGGGAGCCCTGACTAATTCCAGGCTGAACCCAAGCCTTAGGCAACACACGCATGCTTGATCAGAGACACAGGGGCCAGGACCCGTGGTCAATAGATACACTGACCAGCCTGCTCTACAGCAATGGGTTTGATCTGCATTTCTAGGGCAGAACACGCCTGCGGTTGAAGTGAGCCCAATAGAGGAGGCTTCAAATCAGCCAATTTGGGGGTGACTTAGCTGTCAGCTTGGAGGTGACATGCTTTGTACCTTGTGACTTGGTCTCTTTACCCCTTTCTATCTTCGGGGAACACTCTTCTTCATTCCATGTTTGCAGGTTATTAAATTACTATGTTTTTCACACATTTGTTGAGCTTCGCTATAGCTCATGAGCTCTTTGCTTTCCATCCATACTTCTGAGTTGCATCCTGCCCACGTGTTTTTCTTATCTTCTAGAGAAGAACTGAATATGATCACAGAATACAGGAAAGTGTATTTCGATCTCCACAGGCCCAGAGGCACTGCCAGAAGCCCGGTTGGTGGTGGGGGAGCAGCACCGGGGTGGACACTGCTCTGCGCAGACGCTGGACCATCTGCTGACAGCAGGGCTCTGTGCAGGTTAGGCTGCACCTGGAGCACTGATTGCCTCCCTTAGTGCGGGTCTAGACTATGCCATTCCTGAGAATTACGGTTTGTCTTTAGGACGTGTATTTGTATCTGAATGACTATACCCAATGGATGAGCAGGAAGAATCCTCGTTCTGAACCAGCCACTGGACCTGAGCTCTCAGATCCAGACAGGCCACCTGCTAAGGTCCGCATCCATACCCCTGCCCCAGAGCCCCACCCCCATCCCAGGTTTCATATTCCTGTATTAGGGTCAAGCCCACTGGCAGGAATTACCATGTCCATCTGGGGAGAGGAGCGAGATGCACTGCAAGGTGAAACCAGCCCTGTCGGCAGAGAAAGAGCCCCCTTAAAGAGGAGGGGTGGATATCTGTGCTGTAGGCCTGGAGGAGGGGGACTGAGGATCTGAGAGAGATTTGAGAGTCTCTGTGGGACGTCTGCAGGACGGTGGACCTCTCTGAGGCTTCCTCTGAGAGCAGAAGGAGGATCACATGATGTGGACAGTTTAAATTTTTTTCTCTGATGTCACAATCCCTGTCGCCCCTCTGGGCCTTTATCTCCAACCACACAGATAAGTCTGACACATCAAGGAGCTGGCAGTGTCATTGTGGTGGGCGGAGCATCAGGGGTCGGGAAGGAAAGGGAAGGGCAGCTATCCTTACCACAGGCCCCCGGGGGGCTGCAACTGGGGAGCCAGGAGACCTGGTGGGCACAGGCATCGGCAGAGGTGCAAGTGTGAAATGACAGCTGGACGTCCCTGGGATAAAGGGAGGCACGTGTCTTCATTCTCCAAAGCAATGAACTTGACTGCATTACAGCACGTTTTGAGTTCCTCCTTAGGTCAGCTCCCTTCTCCCTCCACCTCCCAGGGCATATGAGAAAAAGGAAAAGAAAAACCGAAAACATACAGAAGCCAATAGTGGCTTGTCTTAGGCTGCACAGAGGGCTGAAATGAGATTCAGCTGCATATTTGGGGAAAGTCAAACTCAGTGGGGGCTACTATGCATCTTGGCATGGAGAGAAGACAAGGCTTCACCTTGGCGGCATTCCCCGCCATCCCTGCTGTCATTAGTCTTGCCTCAGATGGCCCAGGCCAGCTAGGTGCCCCCTCCTGTGTTGCAGTGGAACCCCACACTTATTCTCCCCCTCATTCTGTAATTACCTGACTTCCCATCAGTCTCCCTCAGTGCACCATGGTTTACTTGAGGTCAGGGAACAGGACTTAGCACCTAACACAGTGTTTAGTACCTAAACAGCGCTCAAAAAAAATTTTTTTTTTCTTGAGCAAACGAATAAATGACCCAGCTTTGGACCAGCCTGGAGCGAGATGAGAAGCAGGAAAGGCTGGGAGCCCCAGGCAGAGTCAAAGTCAGCTGTGGAGTGTGGGGCAATGGGAGGAATAACCCTGCCCTACACGGCTGGACAGGGCCCCGTGAACAGAACGGGTATGTTCGGTACATCGGGGGCTCCTTCTATGAGAAAATACAAATTCTAGCTTGAGTGTGGAAAGGCTGGTAATCTTATTAAACAAGCAAACGTCAGATCTCAAATATTTGCGCAGTGTCTGGCCACGGAACATGTCTTTCCCCCGGGGGGCCAGTGAAAGTCCGCTCCACCACGCACTGCACTGCCAGGGTCGATCCCCAAACCCGCTCAAAGCTCCAGTGTGGAGTTGGTTCACTGCTCGTGGCCACGACATTTTTCAGAACATGATGAAAGCACCAATCTTCTTTCTGGAAAAACATACCAAAATAGGCACCTTTTTCTTTCTGAAGTATTTGAGAAGTTGAAGATCACACACTTTTATTAATTTTTGTGGTTATTTCTTAGGGTCAAGAATATTCTCTTTGAATAACACCGTGTAATTATTAACTTCAGAAAATTTGACACAGTGATCTCCCCTGGCCTTGGATGAAATCTATCTCTGAGCTGCCCTTCCAGGCACCTCCACCCCACCCCTTCTCCATCTGCTCACTGGTGACACCATAGCCACTGCTCTGCACTCTTTCCCACGCTCCAAACACGCCTTGCACTTTCCCACCTTTGAACCTGGAGTCAGAGGTCCTGGCATTCCTTTAAGGTGCCCTGGGGACAGGAGCTGGGTCCCCAGGCCCACGCACAGCCAGGGCAATAAAGGCAGAGGAACAGCCAAAACCTGTTCGACAGCCCTGTCCTGGCCCCGCCCCCCCTCTCTGCAACTCCCCAGCTTCTGACTTGGCATTGTGTCTGGGCCTCTCTGACTCACATCTGTCCTTGGACTTGCACTTCCTGCAGCTCTCGACACCCCCCACCCCCATTACTCAGATTCCTGGAAATTCCTGGTATAAGAGTCTGCGGAAGTAAACAGAATTTGACCCCAGTTGAGTCTATTCATTTCATACAAAATAAATGGGGCATGACCTGTGTCCCCAGGTACTCGGTAGGCAGTGGGACCACAGCTGTGAACTAGACCCTGTTCCCGCACTGGGAGCTCAGTGTTAGAGGCAACTACACACTGAAATGTGCATCCCGGGAGCCACGCCTCAGAGAGATGGCCAGGCCTGGCGTCTGCAGGCAGGACGTGACTTCTAAGATGAGGCCTGAAGGAGGAGGCGGGATGGATGTTCCAAGGAGAGGAAAGTCTGTATAAAACCTTGGAGGTTGCCCTGGCTGGGCGGCTCCATTGGTCCGAGCGTCATCCCCTGCTCTAAAATGTTGCAGGTTCAATCCCCAGTCAGGGTGTGTATGGAATGCAACTGATTGATGTTTCTTTCACATCAATGTTTCTTGTTCTCTCTCTTTCTCCCTTCTTTTGTCTAAAATCAATGAAAAAAAAAATCCTCAAGTGAGGATTTAAAAAAAAAATACATTTGAGGCCAGGAGAAAGAGAGGTTGTGTTGGTCTGAGAACTGCAAGCGACTCAGGATGTCTGGACTCAGGATCACTGGAGGGTGTGATGGGACACACTAGAGAGACTGAGAGCCAGGACAGGGACGGGCTGTGCCCTTGTGGGAGTTCTGACCAGCCTGAGACCCGGAGAAACCGCTGAAGGACAGGCTCTCCTGCTTCAGATGTCCTGGTCGTGTAAACGCCACCGCCTCCTGCGCTAGCCCTTGGGCTTCCCACCCCTACAGCACCGGCTAGAAGACACAGCCCTCCTGTCTGGTCACTGCAAACACATGGCCTTTTATTGCTTATGGGGTTGTTGGTGGTGGTGGGTTTTTGTTTTTTTTTCAATTGGGAATCCCTAAAAGGAGCCAGAAGAGGATAATACAATAACCTGAGGTGTGGGTGGGGCCTGTGGTGGAATGAGGAAGTTTCCAGCACCTTCAACTCATAGTCCCTACCTCTAGAGCTGACTCTCTTGGTCCAAAAAGGTCCCCTTCCCTTTTGTTCCTTGTCAACGGCTTAATAAACACCCCCTCAGCCCTGGCTGGGTGGCTTGGCTGGTTGGAGCATTGTCTGTGCACCAAAAGGTTGCGGGTTCAATTCCTGGTCAGGGCACAATCTTAGGTTGGGGGTTCCATCCCTGGTGAAGCCGAGTACAGGAGGCAACCAGTTGATGTCTCTCTCTTTCTCTCCCTTCCTCCTCTCTAAAATCAATGAAACGTATCCTTGGGTAAGGATTAAAAACATAGTAATAAAAATGAACGACCCCCAGACCTCATTCTCCCACACACTTGAGAATAGTAAATCACACATTTTTTGACTACTAACCACAGGACATTTTACAGCAAGACCCAGTAGACAGACAGACAGACACACACACACGCGCACACACATGCAAACAAGCAAAAGAAATTTCTTGAAAAAAAAAATACTGCCCCCTGCAGATGATGCCCTCTGATATTTTCTATTCTAGTTCAGTCTATTTCTATTTCATTTCTTTTATTTCGGGGCGGGGAGGGGGAGGTGGGAACTGGTCATGACCCACTAAATCGATTTCAGTATCCACTAATGGGCGGCAGCCTACAATTGGAAAACGTTGCTTGGTGGAAGGATAGGCTGAGCCCCACCCAAGAGCACCTCTCTCCCGCTGAACTGGTCCAGATGGAGCCCCAAGTACCCTCTTGTCTTAAAAGGTTATTGGAGTTTTGAGCTCTGTTCTGGGCCTCGGGCAATATTCCCCCTCGGTTATTGGCTCACATAGTACGGGTCCTGGAGAAATATTGGGTCGGGGTGCCCTTCCCCCGTGGTCTGCTGGTGCGCGGGGACCATGCGGGTAAGAGGAGCAGGCTGTGTCGTTTGTGCTGCAGGACGGCAACCTTAACAGGAACATCTAGCGAGGCTAATCAGACACGGACCGCGCTGGGCCTGGTCTCACTCGATCCGCACCACAGCCCTGGAGCCGGCTGTCACCCCCATTTCACAGAGTGTGGAAGAGAGCACATGGGTTTGCCCAGCACCCAGCACTAGTAGGAGGCCCGGCCAGGACTAGCCTAGGTCCGCTGGGCAGCCGAGCCCAGGTCTTGCCGAACCGGAGTACGCTGGGTGTCTCCACAGTCCTCTAAAGGCCCCGAGGCGGCCCTGTCACCTCTAATGTGTGGAGTGCTGTCTCAGTCTGTTTGGGCCGCTGTGACAAGGTGGAGCATAAACTGGGTGGTTTAAAATTGATTTCTCACAGTTCAGGGGGCTGGAAATCTGAGATCAGGGTGCCAGCATGAGTGGGTTCTGGCGAGGACCCTGGGCCTTCTTCCGGGGTGCAGGATGACAGCTCATTTGTATCCTCACTTGGCAGAGAGGGGGCTAGAGAGAGCAAGCTGGGGTGCCAGTTAGAAGGGCACGAATCCCATTCATGAGGGCTCCACCCTCCTGACCTAATTATCCCCCCAAAGGCCCCCCCCCCCGCAATGGCATCACATTGCAGGGTCGGATTTCTACATATGAATTTGGGGGGCACAAAAACGTTTAGTCCATAGTAAGTGCGTATATCCCACATGCTGCCCTGTCTCAGGAATTCCCCACTGGGGTCCGCGTTTTATTCTCAGAAGTCCGTGGGCTCTCGAAATGATAAAACAAGGTTAAATGTTTGTCTGGCTAGCTTCTCAAAGCAGCCCTTGACCCACTGACCCCGTCCAGCTGAGCTAAAAGACCTGAATGTAAATACACTTGCTTGGTAATGATAAGTTCAAGTGTGCATATGGGGGTGGGGGTGGGTCAGGGAGGTCAGAACAATGAGATTGTCTGTTCGTCGATCCCCACAGGAAATGTGGATTCACGTGGGAAGGAGAGGCGTGCAAGTGAACTGAGCGGGCGGGTGGAGGGGAAAGATCCTTCCCAGAGAGGGGTTGGGGGAGCTCAGGGGCTGGGGGGAGCGGCTTCCTGGTTTATACATGAGGGATCGTTGCAAACCGGGGTTCTCAGAGTCCTGCAGCGCTCCACAGAGATGCCCTGGGCTGTCCTTTCACCACCCCAGGCTTTAATCAGAGCTGCTCCCCCTCCTGTTTGGGGGGAAGGGAGACGCTGTCAGCTAAAAAAAAAAAAAAAAAAAAAAAAAAGTGGTGAGGAGTGGGGAGGACATTACACCAATCCCAAATAAGGGACATTCGAAAAAATACCTTCCCAGCATTCCTCAAAACCTTCAAGGTTATCCAAAATAAGGGAATTCTGAAGAAATTGTTACGGTCAAGAAGGACACTAAGGAGACATGGTGACAAAGCGCCTTGGACTATTCTGGACAGAGTCCTGGAACGGAAAAAGGACGATAGGTAAAAACTAAAGAAGTCTGAATAAAGTGTGGGCATTAGTGAATAATATCAATATTAGTTCATTAATTGCGACAAATACACGAATGTAAGAGGTTAATAATAGAGAGAAATGGGTGTGGGGAACGTGGGAACTCGGTATGATCTTTGTGACTTTCCTAGAAATCTAAATCTATTCTAAAATTTAAACATTTATTAAAAAGAGGGGGGCTGCTGCCTGCTAGCTGACCCCTGAGATCCTTCCTGATGCTAATGTTCCCTGAACAGTCTGTGAAATTGGCATGAGCTGGGGGCGGGGGCGAAGGGCCGGCTTCCAGAGATTCTGAGCACGGAGCCCAGGGCTGTGAGCAGCACGTGGGCTCTGAGGAACTGCAGTGCCATATGATTTCCACTTGATCTTGGGCCCTGCCCTTGGTGTCTAACCAGAAAGGAGGCTACCCTCAAGAACGGAGTCTGAGTGTCTGAGACCTGGCTGGTGTGGCTCCGCTGGTTGGAGCGTCGTCCTGTAGACTGAAAGTTTGAAGGTTCCATCCCCAGTCAGGGCACACACCCAGATTGCGAGTTCATGCCGGTTGGGGCGCCCAATCACTACTGCTCTCACTCTTCCCTCCCTCCTCCTCCTTCCTTTCTCTCTAAAAGCAATAAAAAAAATGTCCTCAGTTGAGGATTTAAAAAAAGGATTGAGTCTGAACATTATAGAACCAGAGACGTGGCACACGCTTTTATCCCTGTCCTCTTTCATTTTTGCCATTGAACGTGAACCAGTACCTCAAAAACAACTCGTCCCAGACTGAGCTCAGGGTCCGGCCGCCAGCCCCTCACCCTCATACCTGGTCCTCTTCCATGTCCTGATAAATGGCCTCACCGTCCTCCAGTCACCTGTGCAGTGGCCAGCAAGTCATCCTTAAGGCTTTCCTGTCCCTCACCTCCACACTCAGCCAGCGACAGCGTCCCGAGGGTTCCCGTGCCTGGCGCTGCTAGTATTGTCCCCCTCTCCAGCCTCCCTGCCACGGCCTTAGCTTGGCCACTGCACTTGTCATAATTCCCAGCCGTGTTCAGTTGCAACCCTTCCAAGGCAATCTTTAAAAAAATTATCATGAGAGATTCCAGACAAACCCAGAGGTATAGATGATAATGTACTGAGCCCAGAACCTAAGCAAAATGTTACTGATAAAACTGAAGTTCTGTGTATACCACGTCTGACTCACTCCCCACCCTCTAACCTCTCTCTTGCTTCCCTGGTCTCGTGTGTCTTTTTTTTTGTCCTTCTCAGTGTGGCCTGCTCTGACCATGGATTTAACGCTGTCATCTTTACCCCTCCCTGCCAGTACACTGAGTGTCTTTTACTTCTGCTTTTTTTTCTTTTTTAAGATTTTATTCATTTATTTTCAGAGAGAGGGGAAGAGGGGGAGAAAGAGATGGAGAGAAACACTGATGTGAGAGAGAAACATCAGTTGGCTGCCTCTCCCACGCCTCCAACCAGGGACCTGGCCCAAAACCCAAGCATGTGCTCTGACTGGGAATCGAACCAACAACCTTTCAGTTCACAGGTCAGTGCTCAATCCACTGAGCCACACCAGCCAGGGCTACTTCTGCTTTTTAAAAAATACTATGTTGTCACTTTCTAACACACTATGGATTTGATTTATTTATGATAGCTGTACTAGCTTGCTTGGACTGTCTTCACAAAATGCCACAGACTGGGTGCCTTCAACAACACAAGTGTTTTCTTGCAGTTCTGGAGACTAGAAGTTCAAGATCAAGGTGTCGGCCGGTTTGGTTTCTCCAGAGGCCTCTCTCCTTGGGGTGTAGATAGTGCCTCTCTCTGTCCTCACGTGGTCTGTCCTCTGTGCCCACATATCCCTGGGGTTTCTTGGGTGTCCCAATTTCCTCTTCCGATAAGGACACCAGTCAGATTGGATTAGGACCTACCCTAATGGTCTCATTTTGACTTAATCACCTCTTTAAACACCCTGTCGCCGAGTCATATTCTAAAGCACTGGAAAAAATATGTATAAAAAATAAAGCACCAAGAGTTCAGGCTCCGGCATATGAATTTGGAGGGAACATGGTTCAGCCCATGAAAACATCTATTGTTATTTTTTACCTTTTTCCACTACAGCGTATGTTCGATGTTGTTCTCGTCTGTTTTACTCATTGGCGAATCTTAAGGCCCTAAAACTGCCTCACACGTAGTAAGCACTTGGTAAATATTTGTTGTACTGAAAAAAAAATTGTTGGATTGAATTTTTACCTGGACTAGGACCCTCGAGACAATGCTTACGGGAAACAATGACAGATGTTACCTTTATTTTCCTTCTGATTCCAGGGGAAGTGGTTTTAAAGCCCAGCCGTTAAATAGGATTGTTTGTTTCAGTATTTCAATAGTTGTACCTTTAATTAGACAAAGGACATTGTCTCCTACTTCTTCGCTGCCAAGAGCTTTTGCCATGAAAAAAACGGAATTTTACTGACTTCTTTCTCTGCATCATCCAAGATGATCGCCCAGTTGTTGTGCTTTAATCTGTTAATGTGGCGTTTCTCGGGGCTAGAGAGCGGGGCATTCTGAGGACGACACTGGCAGGGCTTTAACCAGGCGATTCACATGATCTGATTTATGTTTTGAGAAGTTCAGCGGGGCTGCTATGTGGAGAATGCCTTGCAGGGGAGCGGGAGCGAGGCTGGCAGGTCAGCCAGGAGGCGATTCCAGTAATCCGGGCGCGAGATGATGGGAAAGTAGAAATGGAGATAAGTGGGAGGATTAGGAGTGTATTTTGGAGCTAAAACCGGCAGAACTGGCTGACGGATGAAGTGTGGGGAGGAGGGAAAGGGGTTGAATTGGGGGTGACTATTTGGTTTTGGTGGGAGCCGCTTCCTGGTCGCATTTAATGGAGAGCGTGGGGGGCGGGGGGCGGGAACCGAGGAATCAGATGCCCGTTGGGCACCCCCGGGGAGGTACCGCACAGGCAGCTGGGCGTGTGAGTGGCAGCTCAGGGGCAAGACTGAGCTGCCGATAGACACAGGGGAGCTATCAGCACAAAGCTCGTATTTGAAGCCATGGCCAGTGACAGAGAAGGGCAGGGCTAGGACCAAGCTCAGGGCCAACAAGGAGACTGGCAAAAAGAAAGGCTATGAGGTTGGAGGAGGAGCCTGGAGAGGTGGACAGGGAAGGCGGGTGAGCCCACTGTGTCAGTGCTGTGAGAGGTGGAGGAAGACCAGGGCAGACAACTGTCCGGCGGTCACTAATGGATTGTACTAAATAAACACTTCCAAATGTTATAATTTCACGTGCTCAGTTGTGTGAGGGAAAAAACAAGGCCCATTTACTTACATGTAGCACTGAATAAACCAGACATGTCCTCGGCCCTCTCTAAAATTTCCCGGGGGCAGGAAGGGTGATTTTTCTAAATGCCACCCCCACCCCCACCGCCCCCACGAAAGAGCATCACTGGGCGCGCCTCTAGGTCAACAGTTCCACGCATTCCTGACGCTATGTGTGGTTTGGTTCAGCTTGACTCACAGAGCTCTGGGGGCCACAGTCTCTATATGCATGTTGAACTTGTCCTGCGGGTAAAGAACCCTACAGGGCCGTGTGGTTCACCGAGAGGAGCTCAGTCTCGCCTCTGCCCTGAGGGTTCACTGAGAAAATTAAACCAAATCTAAATTGCCTTTGTGGAGACAGTTTCATGGAATGCCCTTGGAGAGAGCATTAAAAAAAAAAAAGATTTTATTTATTTATTTTTAGAGAAAGGGGAAGGGAGGGAGAAAGAGAGGGAGAGAAACATCAATGCATGGTTGCCTCTTGAGTACCCCCTACTGGGGACCTGGCCCGCAGCCCAGGCACTTGCCCTGAGTGGGAATTGAACCAGTGACCCTTTGGTTCATAGACTGGCACTCAGTCCACTGAGCCACACCAGCCAGGGCAGAGATAACATTTACAAAGAACATCTGGAGTTCTGCTGTCAGATGGCAAACCAGTGGCTGGCAGGTGTTTAAGGTATGCCCGCAGGTGACAGGAGTCTGGGAGGTCAGCCTGGCCTTAGCTGGGGTGCATTTGAGCTGGACGTGTTTGTCTTTGGGATGTCAGTGTGGCCGAGAAAGTGGTGAGGGCCTCCTCTCAGCCTGTTGTTCCAATTTCACAAGCCCTCCCTTTCTTAAACAGCTAAGGCAATTTTCTGCTTCTCCGGTTCAATTTCATTTCTCTTTTTAAAAAAAAACAATTACAATAGTTACCCTTCTGCCCCCCTCCCCGGCTCCCTCCCCGCAGGGAATATGTTCCAAGAGCTCCAGGGGTCGGGTACCTGAAACTGCGGACACTACCAGACCCTCTAAATACTATGATTTTTCCTATACATACACATTATGGCTTCTCTTTGGCCTATCCAAGTTGCCAGAATCACTACTCTTGCTGTAAGTAACAAGAGTTCCTTGAACACAAGCCTCGTGATACCTTGACACTCAGCCTGATAACCGAGATGGCGACTAAGTGACTAACAGGCAGAGCATGTATACAGGCCCACTGTTTCATGGTGCCTCGCAGATGTTTCATTTTCCCAAATGGATGGCCAGGCCCCCCACCCTCTTGGCCAGATGGTTACAGCTCACTTTATTGTGGTACTTGCTTTATTGTGGTGGCCTGGAACCCACTCCATAGCAACTTAGAAGTATGCCTGTGCGTCACAGATGAGCTGGACAAAGGGATGATTCACATCCAGGGTGGGATGGAGGGAGACAGCACAAGACTTCATTGCGCTACTCAGAATGGCATGCAATTTCAAAGTTATGAATTCTGTATTTCTGGAGTTTTCCATTTAATTTGGGGGGCCTTAGTTGACTGCGGGTAACCGAAACTGTGAACAGCCAAACTGTGGACTACTGTGGTGGTAGCCTTTTCGAGCTACTTCGTGCCCTCGTAACTGCTGTAGCTCAAGCGTTAAAACTTCTATTTATTTAGGCAGCTGCAGGAATATCTAATTAAAGTCCAGGCTGGACAAAAATGTACATTTGGGATAGCATGGTCTCTTTAGCTTCCTAAGGATTCAAATTTCCACCAGCAAAGGAAAGTAGTGGGATCCATTTTTATTTTAAGTCATTCTTGAGAAGGATGTATTTCCAACTAACTGGCTATCAGAGGAATTGGACTCTAGCGTGGCTAGAGGACTTAACTATGCATGAAGGAAAATTTCCACTACTCATTTGAAACTAGCTGGTAGGCCCATGAGTATCAGAAACACTATGGAGCTTGTATTTTTCCTTTGTAAACCACACTACTTATTTACTTATGCCTGGTAAAGCAATCCGAACTCACCAGCACCCTGACCCAATTAGACAGATCTTTTTACCCTGCACACAGCTTTACAGGAGTTCCAGGTGTTCCAGGGGAACAGCTGGCCCTGCTATGTTTCCAGGGGAGAGACCCTTTACCAGAGAATCATAAAATTTTAGAGTCTTAAGTCGTTTTAGAAGAGAGTTCCCCATAATTTTATAGGCCAATAACCTCATTAATGGCAAAGGCAGGATTTGAAAGTTGATCATTTTATCCCCAGCCCATGGGCCTTTCTTCCAGAGCAGTAGTTCTGGGCCTTGCGGCTAGTGGAATCACCTGGAAGAGTTCAAACAAACAAAACCCGAGAACAAATGCAAAAGCCTCCCTAGTGGCAGAGCTTTGATTGGTCTGGGCAGCAGTCTGGGCACTGGGATCTCACTCCTTTCCCCACTCCGGAAGTGGAAGGAAGGAAAAGACAACTGAATGGCAAGGATCATACCACGTGTTTGCAAGGTATTTCCTCTGATTCGTTTGACCTCACCTATTACTGGGATAGATTCCCAAGTTAAAAGAGGCTCATTGAAATTCAACCTCCAGTCTTCCTTTTTGATTTACAACATACACCAGTCTTGTCTTCTTTAAGGAGCAAGAGCCTGGAACAGATTCATACTTGGCTCCTGGGCTAGTGTGTTCATTTGGTAGACAGAGAATGGTCTGCGGAAATGTGTAGAAGCCAAAAGAATCATTTCATCTCCTGGGAACCAATTAGGATTCCTAAATGGCAAAACTCCTGTTGAAAACAAACAAAAAAAATCACAAAGCACTCCGAGGAGGCACACTTAGAGTTGCTCTGGAACTTTCCACTGAAGAAGTCAGGGAGGGAGCCTCTGAGCCAGTTGGGCAAAAAAGTTGGGCAGCCATGTGAGGCTAAACAATGAGGACAGGACATGGGTTGACCACCAAAACCCGATGCCACGATGCAACCCTCGGCAGGCAGACATGCAAACAAACGTGATGGATTGATTTTGGCAATGGTTACTTGTTTTCTGTTTTGTTCTGATGTCAGAGGCCAGCCAAGTCGGAAAACCATTGGCAGTCTAGACCTAAAACTGCACCGATTGCTGGTGGGTCCAGCTGACCGGCCTCTTGCTCAGTTCTGATGCCTCACTTGCCTCTGTTTGGGGTGGGGGCCGGGGGCATCAAGGCTTAGCCAGAGGGATGATTGAGCCGTGACACCTAAGCCCCAGCTTGCTAACCTTTCCCAACAATCCCAAGTAAACCATTCACCTGATGGAGCTGAAAGTTTCCTCTGTTCAGCTGAGCGGGGAGAAATGAAAAGAAACTCCCTCAACCTGCCCAACTGGTTCTGAGACTTGAAACTTGTCCAGATCCTTTATATAATATATAACCCAGGATGCCAGTCCCAGCTCCAATCCTCTCTTTGTTCACAGCACACCCAAATCCCACAAACACACCATCTCCCCAGGTAGATCAGCCTCTCCTTAATACATCCTGAAGGTCTCAGCATTGCATATTTTTCTTCAGGATCCACAGGAAAGCAAATCATGTTAAAAGCGGCATTTTTCAGTAGCACAGACTAGGGAAGAGTGCCTAAGTGAATGACAGTCATCGAAACAGCCAATTAACTGGTAAATCCCTATTGTCTGTGCACTGAACCAGGAGTGAGTGCGGGAGGAGAAAAAGCAGCTGCAGCTCAATTACACTCAGTAGCTCAGGTGCCTCGAGAGGGTTCTCACTCTGGCTTATCTAAACAGATGTGCTTTCGTGGAGATGTTAGGGCACCGCTGTACAGAGGCGCGGGCCCTACGGTTTCCGTCTTTGTTGCTGTTGGTAACTGAGCTAATATATGCACATAGGCAAATAGAGAGGATGGCAGGGGCACCAACCTCAGAAAACATGCTTTTCTTGGCACCCGGGTGGAAGGGAAAGGGAGCCTGCTAGACCCTGGAACAAACCAGACCAAAGACACTGTTCACAAGCACAGCCCAGCAGCTGCAGGAAAGGGAATTAAGGATCCGGCACCCACTTCGGAAGTCTTTGGGGGTCCAGCCGATTCCATCGATTAGTGAGCTTGGAGAATCCAGAGCACCCTGTTGTGGAATGCGCTCCGACAGAAATGACGACGCGATGCGGCCCTAGGAGCTGGGTGTCCTGGTCAGGCTCACGGAAGAGTTCTCTTTGCCGGTTCTTAGCACGTTTGGCCTTTCTCGTATTTTTTCATAGGGAAAGAATGTTTAGGTTCGAGCCCTGACCAAAATATAGCCTTCATCTTAAATCAGTCCACACCTACTGAGGGCCTGCTCACCGCCCAGAGCGGTGCTCCGCCAGAGCGGGTTCTCTGTCTCATCCTGCGGGTCAGAGTCACTAATGTGAGAGAGGAACATTCATTGGTTGCCTCCCATTTGACCCCCAACTGGGGATCGAACCCACAACCGAGGTACGTGTCCTGACTGGGAATCAAACTGGTGACCTTTTGGGTCACAGGATGATGCTCCAACCAACTGAGCCACCTGGCCAGGGCTGAATATCAGCTTTTAAAGTATACTCTATCTATACAAAAGACAAATGAGAGGGAAAATTAAAAATGAATATCTTCGGTGGGATCCGTAGGCATTTTCTATTCATCTGAGTGGTCATCTAAGTTACTCTTAGGGGTTTTTTTTTGTTCTGTTTTGTATTGTTTTTCTAGAACAGTAAAGCTGCTGAATTTTGCTCTGGAAATTGAACCAAGAAAGGCAGAATTTGTTTCTCTTTTCCTCTGAGAGATGTTGCGGATTATCATGTTCCACGAACAGTACAATTACTTCCGCAACAACCGAGGACTAAACAGTCACAGGTGTTGGGTTTTGCATTGTGCCCTGTGGGTAAGCCCACCATTACAAGCTTTGTTCTCAGTGTCACCAAAACCAGGCGTCCCTATAGGCCTCCCAGTTGCCAGAGTGTGTTCAGAGAAGCAGACTTTCTGAATGTCACTAAACAGCTTCTCCTGGAGGGGGCTACCCGGTTTAGAATTTCACTTTCACGATACGGTTATTCTCCCTCATCCACGGACCTGACAAGAGTGGCAGGACAGGATTCTTTAAACGCACAGCCAGTGCTGAATCTTCACCGTCAAATGTCGCCTCCAAGCACACACTTTAAAGGCTTCCTCTGGACGTGCTAAGATGAGATTGGCTCCTACTTGATCTGCCTGTGGCCTCCATCTTCCTCCCGCACATCTGTCAGGCATCATGTCCCCTTTGCCAGCGATCAGAGACAAGCGGCGGAATCAAGTGGGGCTCCAGGAGCTTTAACCTGAGCAAGTGAAGGATGGAGTTGTCACTCACTTCAGTGGGGAGACTGCCTAAGACAGGTTCCGGGAGGAGGGAGTGAGGGCCGTCAAACGGGAGTTCAGTTTTGTCCACCGTGTGTTTGAAACATCTATTCTGCATCCACGTGGAGACATTAGGTAAACAGTTGAATATGAGGCTCTCGAATTCCTGGGAGAGGTCAGGTCTGGAGATAGATGTGTGGCAGTTGTCAACCTATTGATGGCATTTGAAGTAATGAGACCAGATTCAATGACCAAAGGCATTAGGATAGATGGAAGAGGGAGGAGCAGAAAGAAGTAAATTCTGTGATAGTTCAAATGTAGTAAGATGTAGGGGAGATGCGAAGGAATAAACAGTATGTTTTCCTTGTAGTTCTTTTGTTTCTCTGGGCTAAATACTCCCAGGTCCTCTAAGCCATTTTCTTTTTTCAGAGGATGACTCATATATTTGACTGGTAAAAATAATTTAAAAAATGTATTTTTGAAAAAAATTATTATGCTTTCTACATTCCTCTGTCACTGCAGTGACACCCTTAAGAAGCATCTATGTCATATGAATTAATAGTTTTAAGAAAGAAAAGTATATAGAACTATATTTTAATTTTTTCCTTTAAAAAAAATTTAATTTATTTAAAATAATACAAAACCAAAAACAGTTCACCTATGTCTCCTATCCCTGCCCACCTCCGGCAACCACCAATTAATTCTTTGTGTCTGTGAGCTTAAGTTTTTTGGTACATGTGTATTTTTAGATTCCACATATAAGTGGGACCCTATGGTATTTGTCTTCCTCTGCCTAACTTACTTCACTGAGCATAATGCCCTCTAGGTCCACCCGTGTTGTTGCCAATGGCAAAATTTCTTTCTTTTTATGGTGGAATACTATCCCATTGTATGTATGTACCACAATTTCTTTACCCATTCATCTATCCATGGACCCTTAGACGGTTTCCATGTCTTGGCTATTGCAAACAATGCTCAGTGAACATCGGGGTGCCTAAAGCTTTTTGAATTCTTGCTTTCATTTTCTTGCTTTTACTCCTGGGTGGAATGGCTGGATCATGTGGTAGTTCTGTGTTAATTTTTCTGAGAAACTTCCATACCGTTTTCCATATTGGCTGAGCCAGTTGACAGTCCCACCAGCAATGCACAAGGGTTCCTTTTCTCCCCATCCTTGTGAAGACGACCTGTGGGACTCCCCCACACTGAAAAGCCATCAACCAAATGAAAACGTAACCTGCAGATTGGGAGAAAATATTTGCAGATCTTGTTATCTGATAAGGGGCTAATATCCAACATATATGCAGAACCCAAACAACTCGATAGCAAAAACAAAAACAAAATCCAACCATCCCATTTAAACATGAGCAGAAGATCTGAATAGGCATTTTTCCAAAGAAGACATACAAATGGCCAACAGGTGCATGAAAAATGCCATACATAATTAATCATCGAGGAAATGCAAATCAAAACCACAATGAGCGCAGCCGCTTTGGAAAATGATCAAATTCCCCTATAATGACCAGCACTAGTAACAGAGAAGGCGACCTAAGATTTCTCTGTCAGTTTGTACTCAGAGGCCGTGTTTTGAAGTCACTTAAAATCATGCTTCTCTTTAGGTTTCTAGAATCAGCTTGATATACAGCTAGGTTTATTTGTTTTAGATCCTTTCAATAAACTTTTTGTTTTAGGACAGTCTTAGATTTCCAAAAAAAATTCTAAAGATAGTACAAAGAGCTCCCATATGTCCTGCCTCCGGTTCCCACTATCATTAGTATCATACATGACTGTGGGGCCATTTGTTCCAATTAGTGAGCCCATACTGATACATTTCTAAAGTCCACACTTTCTTCAAACTTCTTCGTTTTTTTCCCTAATATCCTTTTTCTGTTCCAGAATCCCATTTAGAACTCCACATTACATTCAGCCAACTTAGTTTCTCAGACTTCCCTTGGTTTTGATAACCTTGATCATGTTGAAAAGTACTGGTCAGGCATTTTGTAGAATGTCCCTCAAATGCGATCTGTCTGTATTTTTCTCATGCTGTGAGACTGGGCCTATGTGTTTTGGGGAGGAAGACCACAGAGATAGAGTGTCATTCTCATCACATCATATCAAGGATATGTGCACAGGTTATTGACATGACTCATCACTGTTGACACGAACCTTGATCACCTGGCTGAGGCCACGTTAGTCAGGTTTCTCTACACTAAAACTACTCTTTCCCCCTCCTTCCCGTGCTGCAGTCCTTGGGAGGAAGTCACTGGGTACAGCCTACACTGGAAGGGCGGGGAGTCGCCCTCCGTCTCCTTGAGGTGAATACCTACATAAATTATTTGGAATTCTTTTACATGGGTGGTTTGTCTCTTCTCCATTGATTGATTGAGTCAATCATTTTATATCAATATGCATGCATAGGTAGTAATACTTTGGGTTATAATCCAATTCTATTTTGTTTTCTTGCTCAGATCGGTCCGTTTTGGCCTTTGGGAGCTCTTCAGTTGGCTTTTGTGTCCTTCTGATGTGACCTCACAATTTTTGGGGGAGCACTTTCTTACTTTCTGGCACTACAAGATTCTCTAGGCTTATCTTGTATGTATATTTTCTGCCCCGGTCCTCGAATCGAACATTTCTTACAGGGGCCCTGGTTCCTGTTGTTGGAGGATGGTGTTAGAAACCAAGATCTCGGCATGGGGTGTGCTGGTTCTTGTTGGGGTGTCATCACTACCAGGCCCTCTCAGCTGACAGACCAAGGAAATCATGCTAACCTGACCTGTGTATGTGTGCTCACCTGTGTGTGTATACATATCTGCGAATATTTTATGTGTAACCAGTTATGTCTGTGCTGTTCAAGATAATATAGCTAATCTTAAGCTAAACACGAGTTCATGCAAATGCGCTCAACTTTAATTCTTTCCCACATGGATTGTTCTGGCTCCCCCTTCCTGCTTATTCGTAATCTTTCATTCCAACATCAGGAACCTGGCTCCATCTATTCACTTAATTGTTTAATCCCAGTCGTTTTCGTTTGTTTCCAATGTTTTATTCTGGTTTAGTTTCGTTTTGGAACTATATAAAATACTTGGTTCCCACAGTCAAAGCTCTAACGCAAGGCGCATTTAGGGAAATCTCTCTTTATCCCAGTTCGCTCCCTGCTTTTATCTCCCCGCCATAGATAGCAATTTTATTAGTTTTTAGTTTGCTCTTCTCTTGTTTCCTTTTGGGAAAAACCCCACTAATATATAAATAGCCACATTCGTGTCTTTCTTACACAAATGGCAGAACACCGTTCACACGTTTCTTCGCTTTGCTTTGTTCACTTAACAGCAGATCCCGGAGATGGCCCGAAGCGGGCTGTTGCAATCCATCCTTGTTCCTCCACGGTGCTCTTTTCTATGGATGTACTGTAGTTATCCAACCAGGCCTCCAGTGATTGACACTGGGGTTTTCTTCCAGCCTTTTGCTGTTTTGAATAGTGTTGCAAAGAATAGCTTTGAACATACAGCATTTCAGGTTTCTGCCAGTGTTTCTTTAGGATAGATTCCCAAAAGTGGGATTACTGGGTCAAAAGGAATGCACATGTAATATTGCTAGACACGGCCAAATTCCTTTCTATGAGAGTTATATCGTTCTGCGTCCCCACTAGCAATGCATGAGAGATCTTATTTCCCTACAGCCTTGTCATCGGAATATGTTGTCACACTTTAAAATCTTTGTCTGACTGATGATAAATAGTAACCCAGTGAGACTTTGCGTGTCTCTTATTATAATGAGACCCAGCATCTTTTCATACATTTAAATGTCATTTACATTTCTTATTCTGTGGACTGTTCGTGGATATCTTTCTGTACTAAAGTTGGAGGGCCACTGCCCTGGGGAATCCAGGAACAGCATGGAACCCAGGTAGCCTTCATCCTTGAAGGAACCCACAGGGGCTACCCCAGGTGACATGCCCAAAATGGCACTAGAGAAACAATTGTTTGGGGAGTTGGGGGATGGGGATTACTATAAAGGAATTAGGGAAGGCTTTACAGAGAAGAATTTGAGCTGGGGTTTGGAAACTGTCTGGGGTGGCGTGAGCAGAGGCAGATGGGCAGGAGGACATGTCCCCAAGAGCGCATGGAGAGAGGATGCAATACGCTGGGCTGTTTGGACGGTGGGCTCTGGCATCAGTCAGACTGTTTGGGTTCCAGTCACAAAACCCACCCTTTACTGGTCATTTCCCATTCTTCATCTGTAAAATGGTGGTCAGAATAATGATACCTACCTCAAAAATTGTTGTGAGGATTAAATGATACAGTGCTTAGCACAGTAAATGTCCACCCTGCTCCCCCCACCCCCAAATGTACCTGTTATTACAAAGCACAGAGGACTATTTGACTTCAGCCAAATGTTCTATTTGGAATTGTGAAAAATGCACATGAGATCATGTAACAGAGAACATCAAACTCTATGCATAGGAGCTGAGAGTTAATCTAACAGGCAAGAGAGAGGCCTTGAAGAGAACTCTGAAAGCGAGAGAAGGACAAAGTGACGGCTTCTTTCTTCTGTGTGTAACCAGAATGTTGAACAGGGAGGGTGTGAAACGTAATTAGGGAGGGACTTCATTTCGAACTTCCACTTCATCTTAAAATATGGGGCAGGTTCTTCCCTTGCTTGCCCATAGAGTCTTTTGAAATCATACTCACAGTTTGAAGTCAACAATTAAGAGTGTGCAGGACCATGGGATAATCAGAACTTCAAAGTCGACTCTCCTCCTATTTCCCACCTCGTCTCCTGCAGGAAGGTGCAGGAGGGGTGTACTTTCTCTCCCACGCACCCACTGCTGTCACCTCTCAGCCTCTGGCCTCTCTATGGTCTCTGTGGTTGAAGGGGACAGGGGGTGACAGCTAAAGGAAGCAGGAATGTTCTTACTTGACCAGTACTATCCTAATAGGGCTGCCGTGTTTGGGGTCCTATTTTATTTTATTTTTAAAAATTTATTTTCATGAACTTTTTTTTTTCAATTACACTTCACATTCAGTGTTATTTTGCATTAGTTTCAGGTGCACAGTGTAGTGGTTGGACAGTCATATACTTTGCAAAGTGTTTTTGGGGACCCACTGTCAAGCCGACCCTCTCCTGGGCCTTTTTGTGGGTTATTGGGAGGCTTCAGTGGGAAGATTCAACAGCGTTTCCTGTGACTCAGGTGACTCAGGCGATGCAGTTTGCTCTGAATGACACCCCCCTTAGCCCCTGATTCCCAGAAGCCCTCCCTTCACAGGCCTCCAAGCATTCCCCGCCCCCACATACCCCACCTAAGTTCCACAGGAAACACCCTCACGTCCTCTGCCCTCCCACACTCTGCAGGACGGGCTGCCTAATGCGCCTTGGCTGTCAGAACAACCAGCCACCTCATCTTCACCTCGTAGATTTTCCAGGCAGGGGTCAGACACCAGTCTGTGGTGCCCCCTAACCCTGGTGTCACACATCAAGCTCACCAAATGATCCCCGAAGTCCCTTTCCCTTGACCTGAGGTGAAAAGGGCCGCAGCCCTTCCCCTGCCCTTGGAAGGACTCTTGTCCTTCACATCAATCTCTCGATCTCCATTCTCAACTCACATTAGAGATGTGGGCAAAGAGTCGAACGAGCTTCTTGGCCACCAACCGAAATGTTTGCACAGCAGTGTTTTGAAGATATAGCAAATCTGAGACAGGAGACTCTAATTTTAGTACCTATTATACATCTCTCCTCAGGGCAGTGCCTGGCCTTGGTGATTAATAACTGGTGCACTAGGCAGGTCAACCCAGCTGACGTTTGCACGATGGACTGGTGTGACGTAGAAAGAAGACTAGTTTGAGTTTGCTGAGGTAAGAAAAGAATCTGAGCAAGTTAGCGATATTTAGCTCAGAGAAGAGAAAACTGAGAAGGGGACAGCGGCTCTCCTCAACATAGGTAAAGATAAGGACGGTGGTGTAGGAAAGACTTAATCCATTTTATTGAAGAAGAATTAGGATGAAAGGGTACATTTGCAGTGAAACAGATTTGGACTCCATACAAGACTGTTCTAAAATCCGTGGCATGACATCGGAAACTGCCTGTCCGCACAGTGAGGGTCCCATTATTAGGAGTATGTAATTAGATATGTATTTGGTTCTCTCCGCCCACCAACCTGTCCCACCCCAGACTTTCCCATCTCGGGAAACAATATCACTGTCCACCCACTGCTTGAGCCGACACCTAGGAGTCACCCTTGACTCCTCCCTTGCCTTTATCCCTATATCCCATCCCTTAACAAATCCTGTCATTTCTACCTCCAAAATAGCCTTAACATATTCTTGTCCACTGTCGCCACCTACATTGCCCTCACCCAGTCCGGGCCACCATCATCTGTCAGCTGGACTCCTGCTACTGCCTCGTAATTGCTTTTTCTTTCAGAAACTTCACAATCTATTCTCCAAACAGGAAGTAGCCAGAGTGATCTTATTAAAAAACAAACAAAGAAACAAACAAAAAACAAAAAGCAAAACACATCACATCACTGGCTTGCTGAAAAGCCTCCTGTGGCTTCACCTTGAACTTCAAGTCCAGCCCCAGCCCCTCAGGCTAGCCTGGGAAGCCCCACGTGGCCTGGCCGCGGCTATGCGGACTCATCTGTTAGGGTTCCCTTCTTAGCTCCCTGCACTTACACCTCGCCAGCCTTTTTTGGTTTCCCAAATGAGCCAGGTTCATCGCCAAGGGCTTCACACCAGATGTCCCTTGCCTGGTTCCCCTGGAGCTCAGCAGGACCGTCTCCTTCTGTGTATCTGGGTCTGAATTGAAATGTCCGTTTCTCAGAAGGGACTTCCCCGACCGCTCAGTTGAAAGAATTCCATCCCGCCTCCTTCACCATCACAGTGTTTAGTTTTCTCCCTACCCGTTATCGCTGTCTGAAATGATTATATTTATTTACTTACTTATTGTCTAGCTGTCTGACTACAACGACACTTTATGACAGCAGGGACCTTGCTTTCTTTGTCCAGCACTATGTTCCCAGTGTATCTAATAGGGCTCAATAAATATTGGTTGAGTGACTCAGTGATTGGATTACTTTGGCCAGGGATATTCGAGAGAATCCCAGTCACAGGAGGAAGGGGACACTAGACCTCTGAGGTCCCCGCGAAGCCTCCGTCTGCGGTGCATGAGTCCGCGAAGCCTCCGTCTGCGGTGCATGAGTCAGTAGGAACGAAGAAGGAGACATGCGTGACACGCTTCAAGGGCAAAATCAAGGAGACACATGGTACGTGGAGGATTAGGGTCCGGCCCAGTAAATATCAGCCCCACCGTCGAGAGCACGGTCACCTCAAGAACAGTAACACTGATAGAAGTTTGGAAACTGACAAGTGATTTTTTAAAATTATGGCAAAATACCTATACCCATCGACTTTTTGCCATCCTAGCCACCATGCAGCGTAGAGTTCTGGGGATTCAGTACATTTACGTGGTTGTGCAGCCGCCACCGCCGTCCAATCACAGAGCTCTTTCCACCTTACAAACTCTAACTCTGCACCCATTGGACCCTTGACTTCCCACTCTCCCCTCCCCCCAGCCCCTGGCAGCCGCCATTCTGTTTTCTGTCTCTATGAATTTGACTGCTCTAGATACTTAACGTAAATGAAATCACACAGTGTCTGTCATTTGTGGCTGGCTCGTTTCACTTCGCGTACTGTCCCCAAGGTTCATCCATGCTGTAGCCTGTGTCAGACTCTCCTCCCTTTTTAAGGTCGAATAATATTCCTGTCTATGGAGGTACCACATTTTGGTTACCTGTTCAGCCCTCAGTGGGAAGCAGCGTGGGTCGCTTCCACCCTTTGGCCCTCGTGAATGATGCTGCTGTGAACAAGTATTTCTTTGAGTTCCTGATTTCGATTCTTTGCAGGTATAGACCCAGAAGAGGGATTTGCTGGCTCACATGGCAATTCTATTTTTAATTTCTTGGGAAACATGAAAAGCTGTTTTTATTTTTAAAATTTTAAGCTTATTTTTACACATGATTTTTGGTTGGAAATACGACAACAGAGCCTGGGAGAGAAGTGTAGGCTAAAGGTTTGCTTGGGAGTCCTGTACTGCCACAAAGCCGGGCGACCATGTTAACTGGAACAGTGGGCAGCCGGAAAGTAGATCACCGCCCTAAGGAGGTGACTGGGCTTGGCACTGAGCCAGAGCGGAGTGTCAGCCAGTGCCTGTGATAAGGGGCCAGGACGAGGGTAAAGAGCTGCAGAGAAGATCAAGATTACGGTGATCGGAGAGGTAGGACGAGAGGCGTGGGAGGTCAGGGTTCAGCAAATTAAGAACAAGAGTTTTAAGTGAGAGGGGAGGCAAAATAAGATTTTACAGGTTACACACATATAGACATGCACACGCACTCTCAGAACAGGGTAAAAACCCTAGGTGATCTTCAGGGAAATGTTAATAACATGATGAAATGAGATAATATGGCAAGTGAGTAAGGACTGAACAGGTGAAGAAAGTTCCATGCATTTAAAGATACAGACAGAAAAAGAGACAGAACATGATTGGACCAGCTGTACCACAAGGCATTTTGTGGTTTAAAAATGTGAAATCTGTCCTGGCTGGTATAGCTTAGTGGATTGAGCGTCAGCCTGTGAATCAAAGGGTCGCCGGTTCGATTCCCCAGTCAGGGCACATGCCTGGGTTGCAGGCCAGGTCCCCTGTAGAGGGTGCACGAGAGGTAACCACACATTGATGTTTCTCTCTGTCTCTTTCTCCCTCCCTTCTCCTCTGTCTAAAAAATAAATAATAAATAAAATCTTTAAAACAATAGAAATAAAAATTGGAAATCTGTGCATGTTTAAGGAGAGCAGGAAGAGGAGAGGGGTTCAGTGTAGGAGATCCTTCTGGGATGGTAAGAAAGAGGTCCAGACTTAGGTAAGGAGGTTACTTTCAGAAAGGAGAAGGGTTTCCCACCAGAACCAGGCCATCAACGCTGCCCAAATCCTCTGTTCTCATCCCAAGGCATGATTCTCCTGTTCCTCTCCAAAGATGCTCCAAACCTTCTCTCCTCTCTGCAGATCCCTTTCTGCAGCCAACCCACATTTGTAGGACATGACTTTTCTTCTCACTTGATGATGGAGAATGGTGGCCTTAGACTCTCCCCCATCACTCATTCCTTCCTCCTTCCACGCACATACCCAGAGCCACCCACCGTCCCAGCACACAGGGCTCCCCCATCCACTTGGGTTCCTGTCACCCCTGCTTCTCCATTTCACGGCCCTGGCACTCATGCCTCTGTCATTGTCTTCCTTCAAGGCCACGCAACCCCTTCGACAACAAGATGTAATAGGAATGAGTTAACACATTCATAAACTAAAAATAAGATAAATCTCATCATCTCCAAAAAAACAGCCTTTAAAAATATAAATCAGACTGTATACTTTTCCGACCTAAAACCTTCCCGTAGCTTCCATCTAGACTGGAAGCCAGTCTCCCTTGTTAGGACCAATGAATGCCTACATAATCCTGGCTACATCTCTTGGCGTCCTTCCCTCCCCACTTGCTGGTGCCGCTCCTGCCTCACTAGTCAAGCTTGGCCCAGCCTGAGGGCCTTGGCACTTAGTCTCCTCTGCTTGGTGTGCTGACACCCACATCTTCCCTCCTTTCAGGTCTCTGCTCAGATGTCCCCTCCCCCAGAGCGGCAGCGACAGCTACATAATTTGCAGAGCTCCGTGCACCGTGCAAATGCAGGGCAGGGCCCTTTGTTCAAAAAGCAGTAAGAAAAGACTTCTCCTTCCTTCTGTGGTCTCTTTTGACCTGTCATGGGGTGTTTCGCTTGCCATTTCGTGTGACACTCCTTCGCGTACAGTGGTACTCCTGAGCCGCATTCACAGATGCCACACCTGGTGCCCACCCTGGCTCCCTGGGCCTGTGCCCAGGCTCCCACTGGGCAGAGGGTGGCTGCAGTTTCTTGGGACCTGGGGGAGTAGGCAGCCATGGACCCAACGGAGGTGGCAGAAGGTGAGATCACTTGAGTGCTGAGGCTTCGGGCCCACGGTACATGCTCCATTGTCCCATCAGACTTCACTTACAAATCACAACTCAAAAAAATTATTACAGTTTTTAAGATGGTAACCGCAGAGGATTAAACCCCAATCACAGAGTCCCCGTCTGTGGTGGCAGCAGCACCCGGCGTGCAACAGCACCGGTCACACATGCGTGAAGCTGGCCCTTCAGAGGGGACTTTCTTGGCCACTGTAACCTGATAGGTTCTCTATCCCCAGCCCTGTCTTTCTCCATCTCCCAAGCCCACTTTATTTTTCTATGGTACTTATAGCCCTGCAGTCAAAACTGTTTCTCACCTAATGCTCCCACTGGAATGCAAGCTCCATGAGGACAAGAACCATGCCTGCCAGGAATGCAGTAGATGCTCACGAAATAGCTGTTGAACGAATGAATGAAACGCTCCCAGAATCAACCTGCACATTTGGCCAAGACCATTGTGCTTTAAGAGAAAAAAAAAAATTAAGAAAACATTCACCGTGGCGCAGTTTGCTACAGTTGAGCTAAAGGAGGAGAATTTTTAAATGTTTCAGATCCAAAATATGTTACATTTTTGCCAACTCCTCATTTTCATCTTTCAAAAGGAGATTAAAAACTGAAGTGCTCACCCAAGGGAGGAAAAGTAACAAGGGCAATCATATTGTTTTCCACTTCTTGAGCCACCTTGCATCTCATTTGAATCCTCACCTCTAGAGTCTTTGTTCTGATAGGAGAAACCGTAAGGGAATCCGCTTTTGGTCTCGGAAGTCTGCCTCTAATTGCTTTTCATATCAAATGGCTCTGAAGCTGGAACATAACGATTTGAGGGCATGCAAAGCTTGGCCTTAGATGATAGGTTTGAAAACAGAGCGCACCCGGCTGTGCCTGGAAGCAGAGAAAGGCGGGTCATGAGTGGGGAGCCCTCGCGAATGGGATTTGGGTCCTTCTAGAGGAGACTCTGGGGAGCTCCCTTCAGCCACTTAAGGACACAATGGAAAGACAAGCATCTGTGCACCAGGAAGCTGGATCTGAGACCAGGCACCAGTCAGCCAGCCCCTGGATCTTAGACTTCCAGACCCCAGAACCACGAGAAATGCATTTGTTGTTTATAAGCCACCCCACCTATGGTAGTGTTGTGATAGCAGCCGGAATAGACTAACACGCAAAAGATTGTCTCACTCATCACTCCGTCCCAGCACCTGGCCTCCTGCCTGACAGAAAGCAGGTACTCAGTACACATTTGATGAATGAATTTGGACCCCCTAGTGCCTAGCGGTGGTGCTTGATAGAAACCCTAGAGGCGTTGGTTGAATGATATTGGGAAATACTTTCTATCTCACCATTTATGACTTCCCTTATCAAATGAAGGACAGCTTGGAAAAGCATGCCATTTCCGGAAGAACAGTCTCTGCGAACTGGAAGGCAAGGCCATCAAACCAGGTGGGGGTAATAAAGAGCTGCTTCTGGGACACACACAGAGCTCAAGGGTTGAGGCCGTTTCTCCTATTTGTATCACAGGTCTGCCTTTCTCTGCTTCCAGGCACAGCCGGGTGTGCTCTGTTTGCAAACCTATTATCTAAGGCCGAGCTTTGTATGCCTCCAAATCATTATGTTCCAGCTTTGGAACCATTTGATACAAAAAGTAATTAGAGGCAGACTTCCGAGACCAAAACCTCATTCCTTTTCAGTTTCTCCTATCAGAACAAAGACTCTAGAGGTGAGATGGTATTGTGCAGATTGTATTGTGAGGGAGGAGAGATCCTTCCTTGTCAAGGCAGCTGAGACCTTCCTCTCTGTCACAAGCAGAATCTATAGTGACAACTGGTGAAGGCAGGAGCACTTGCTTTCTTTGCTCTTGTGCCCAGGCCTGGTGGTAAGTTCCAGTGGAAGATTTACCTTTGCTTGGCAGTGGTTATGTCTGCGGGTCTTTTATGTTTTAATCTATTGATTCTCTATTTAGTAATACGGCACTGATAAATAATATATGTCAATGAGATTCCAGGCAGAGGTTACTGCTTTTCTGAAGTGTTGCGTAATTGGTTTTTCTTTCTTTTTCTTTCTTTCTTTTTTTTTTTCGGCTTTAAAAGAATAAGCTAAGCGGGTGCTGTCCACCAGCCGTGAGGGTGTCCATCAGTCAGACCAAGTGCTAAAGAGGTTGCTGTCACCGTTGTCCCTGGGGCTCATTTGCTGCCACCCGGCCTTTCCTCACCTTCACCTTCGTCACGCCTTCCCTAGTGTGACATTAATCACAGTGTGCCTTGCCAAGTGGCTTTGTGGAGAAACCACACTCTATGAAATGTAATTTATGGCCTTAATACTGTTAACCGCATGGCATCCTTTACATTAGTGTGTGTGCGTGTATGTGTTTGTGTGGACGAAATAACTCACTTTCATTTGCATTTCCATTTTATCGAGGCGAAATGAATTACTCTCCTCATTAGATGCAATTATGTCCTCTTTTTTCCCCTAAGCCATAATAACCAAATTTCCTGCCCTCGAAGAGGCTCATTTAACAGTTTCCTTCTCATTCAATATTCGGATAATGGAGCCACCCAGAAAGGTTCAAGGACCTTGGACGTGGTGGTCGGTGATGAGAGAGATTGAATCCGAGCTCCAATCATCCTATTGTGAGCGCTGAAAGACTTCGGCAAACACCGTCGCCCTAGTTTTGGTGACTCCCAGAGGGGACAGCAGGGTCAGATGACAATAAGAACGTACTGGTACTATAATTTTGGTTCGACTAGATCTGAAATGAAAAGCATGATGTGAAAGCATAGGCATCAAGTCGTACACAGGAATCAAGGCCAAGTTTGAAGAGCTCTCCTGCCCATTGTGACAGACTTGGGCTACAGCGTGGCCTTCAAGGCTCGGCCCCGGCCCCACTCACTGGTGCAAAGCACAGTCAGCTCGTCCACTGTCGCACAGTTGGTATGAGCACTTGCCATCTAGAAATGTCCTTGTTTTCTTTCACAACCTCTCAGCTCCTACTAGCCTTAGAGCTCTGGGTTTGGCCTACAGCACCTGGGGCTCGGAAAGGAGCGACTCGTTTACTGATGAACAGTAAGAACCTTGGAAGGGTTTCCTTGGAGAGCCGGACTCCTTTTTATTTTTCCTCATTAAAAAAAGGTTTACGGGGAGAATTTGGAAAGTACACAAAATAGACTATTATAATGTACACCAATTTACACATCCACCTGTGGCTTAGCCTAAGGATTCATTTTTAAAAATCGTAACCACTATACCATCACCGCATCTAAAAAAACCAAAGCACAAACCTCCTGTAATTAATTCCTTGGCACTGTCAGTTATCCAGACAATGGTCACAGTTGCGGTATCTCACAAACGTTACAGGTTTTATAGTTTGAATCAGGATCCAGTGAAGGTGCACACATTGCAATTGTTTGGTGCAGCTCTTAAATCTGGCTTAAATTGATAGGTTCCTGCCTATTTCTTTTATTTTTTAGCTCTTGAGATAATTGTGATTCACATGCCGTCATACAAAGTAATGCAGAGATGCCTATGCTCCAAACCCAGTTTCTCTCAGTGTTAATATCTTGCACAACTGTAAATATCACAACCAGGAAATTGACATGCATGCAGCCAATCCATCAATCTTACTCAGATTTCACCAGTTTTATATACGCTCTTATGTGTGTGTGTGTGAACATGTGTGTGTATTTGCCTCTATGCATTTTTATCCAGTATAGTTTTGTGTGACCACCACCATAGTCAAGATACAGGACCGTTCCATCACAAAGATCATTGGTGCCACTCTTTCATGGGCACAGCCACCTCCCTCCTGCCTTCTCTCTCTGATCTGTGGCAACCATTCATTTTCCTGCTTCTGTGATCTTGTCATTTCAGGAATGCTGTATAAATGGAATCAGACAATAGGCAACCTTTTGAGGCTGGCTTTTTCCCACTCAGCATAATTCCCTCGAGATATGTCATGCGGTTGTGTGTACCCACACTTGGTTCTTCCTATTGCTGAGCAGTAGCCCTTGGGATGGGTGCACCCCTGTGTGCTTAACCGTTCACACACTGAAGGACATCTGGGTGATGTCCAGTTTTTGTCAGTTATGAATAAAGCGCCTGTGAACCCTTTTGTATAGGTTGTTGCATGAAGTTATTGCTTCTCCAGGATAAATGTTCAGGAGTGCAGTTAGTTGCTGGGTTTTTGCATAAGTGCATGTTTTGTAAGAAACTTCCACGTGCTTTTACAGATGGGTGTATCACTGTACATTCCCAGAGGTAATGCATGAGCAATCCAGTTTCTCCACATCCTCACCAGCATTTGGTGTTATAGGTGTAGTTTTATTTTTGTTGTCATTGCCATTTTAATAGCTGTATAGTGATATCTCGTAGTTCTTTAAAAATTTTTAATCTCATATAAAAGTTTGTTTTTGTCCTAATATAAAAGCTTATTATGAAAAACATAGGAAATATTGTCTTTAATTATAAAATTATAAAAGAGAATATAAAAATCACCTATAATCTCTCCACCCAGATATAGTTAGGATTAACATTGGGATATATCCTTCTGGGTATTTCTGTTAATAAATATCTATCTGCCTAGCTATCTGTATTTTACAAACCTGAAAACATATGACATATAATTTTGCATCTTTTTCATAATGTTACATGAGAAAAATTTTTCCTATGTACGCTATGAATTATTATTTGAAAACATGTTTTTAATGACTGTATGATATTTTAACATATGGAGATAATTTAAAACTATTCTTTCATTCTTGGACATTGATGTTATTTTCAAATTTTTGATATTATAAATATTGCTTTGAATGTCAGCCTTACATATGGAATTTTACCACATTCCTAGTTATTTCTCTGTACCAGATGCCTAGAACTGAGGTCACTGGCACCAAGTACATAAAACACCTTGAAGACTCTTAGGACGTATGTGCACATGTCCCAGGTGCTTCTCAGAAAGGCCGTATTTCATGCTCACCTGGGTGTCTGGCTCACCAAGCCCTTCAACAACATTGAAAATTATGCTTTTGTCTTTGCCAAGTTGATGGAGAAAAAGAAAATTATCTCATTGTTTTAACTCGTATCCCTTTGATAATATGTTAAGTTGAAATATGTTCATAAATTTTGTTGGTTATTTGTATTTTATTTTTATTTTAAAACATTCTGTTTTCATTGTTGACACTATTGCAGACATCCCCATCCCCCTTCCCTCTGGCCCTCCTCACACTGCTGTCTGTGTCTGTGGGTTGTACATATATGTTCTTCGGTTAATCCCTTCTCCTTCTTTCATCCTGTTCGTATTTTTAATTACTTGTCAGTGTTTGTCCTTTGCCTGTTTTTCTGTCATGTTCATATTTTTCACTCATGCTCATACTTTTCTTGTTATTTGAAAAAAATCTTTCTATATTATGGATAGTAATCGTTTCTTTCTGTATTCGTTGAAAACATTTTTTCATTAGTTTCCCTTTTATTTTTGGCTTTGGGATTTTTTTGGTTCCTTTCTTCATTCTGTAAACGCATATTGGATATATTTTGTATGCCAAAGAGCATGCTAGTAATGGATTTTTTTTTTAAATTGAATACCAGATTTTATGTCCTCAAGGAATTCAGAGCTTAGTGAGAAACATACACATGTAAAAAAATGTTTGCCCTATGCCAATTTAATAAGGGTGTAGTCGAGGAAGATACACGGCACTCTGGCTTCCTAAGGAGGTGACATTTGTTGAACCTGAGGGATGAGTGGAGGCTGGCTGGGTGCAGGGGTGGGAGAGGGACCCCAGGCAGCATGAATGCATGCGTGAAAACCCACAGTCATGAAGGTGCACCGTGTTTACGAGTGGCGTGTTGGAATGGTGTCGCTGGAGCACAGATGGGGAGTGAGATAATGAATGCTCGTCTTGTTTCTGAAAATGTAGAAACTTAGGAAACTGGAGAGACACAAAGATTCTACGTCAAGGGCGTAGTCAGTCTGCGTTTTGCTGTCTGTGGTGTGATAATTACAAGGGAGAGATTACCCGAAGAACAGCCTGGCTCTTGCCCTCACCCCACACCCACTCCTGGCCGAGGAGAACTGAGGCCGAGAAACCTCCAGTAGATCTTTCTAACATCGCAGCCCAGGCTCCGCTGCCGGGCCTTCTCTTTCCCTACGTGGTAAAGGATTTGGTACTGACTGGAAGATAGATAATGGGAAAGTCAGGTGAAATCTGGCTTAAGGTTTCTTCCCTACTCTCGTGCCTCCTCTTAACCACGCATCTCATTGAACTCAGGCTGAAGAATCCAAGAAGCGGCTGAACTTCAGAGATGCCGTGAATGGCAGGCACGCTCTTTCCTTGGTGACAGACAGCGGCGTAGGAGCTGAGCTACCTCAATCCTCGTTCCACGGTGAAGCCTTCTAGAGACAGGTAGGACATCTGAGGTTGTGTGGCATTGCACGACCTCCTTGCTTATTTGTTCTCTTCTCCCTGCTTATCCCTGTAACTCAAACAGGTAACCGGGTACCAAGGATGCCAGTACACCCCCTTCCCCCTAAAACTCATTGCAGCAGGTTCACAATTGGCAAAGTTAGTGTATGGCCAAACACTGATGGTATATTCAAAGTATAAAGCGTATACAGTTGTACCTCTGTCATTTCATCTCTGTCCTCTGTACCCAAAGATGCCAGCGCTGACAGCATTCATAATGTAAAGGGAGTGCCAGGAGAGCAGAGGGGACAGCAGTCCTTCCATGCTGATTTCACTTGCGTTACTGTCAACCACCCAGGTGTTACGACCCGCAGTCCCTCCCTGACACTTGTCCCGTCCATCCTTTTATGACCTCCAGGTCTCACCCTATCCACTGTCCCTGATTTGAAGCTTAACTTTTTTGTTGTTGAATTTTGAAGATGTTCACTTCATGCTTTCAGACATCCAGAGCTCTAACTATATACCCTAGTGACATTTTCCTACAGCCGTGGTCACACATGGATAGATTGGCTCGTAACTGGGTAGGGCTGAGCGATATTTATTTGCCTGGTAAATGATTCTGACATATCGCGTATGCACATCTATTGGGAGTCGGGAGCTCGCCACCCCCGTCAGTGATACCAGCCAGGGGATAAGATCCCAATCTCTACACTTCCCCCAACTGGAACCGTTCTAGGCACCGGTGACTCTCAGTGAGGACTGATGGCTGGGATTTGTTGGGAACACAAGGCCACCTCGCCAAAGCTCCACCCAGCACCGAGAGGGTCTCCGTCATTTTGCCAAAAGACAGATTAAAACGCGCATGCCTAGCAGTCCCAGGCCTCTTTCCCCTGTACGCGGAGTTATTCAGATAGCTTTCCCTCCCAGGAATTAAGTATCAGATGTCAGCTGCAGGACAGTGGAGTGGAAAGACAGCTGCATTGAGATCTGGGACTTAAAAAAATAATCTAGGGTCTTTTTTTTTTTTTTTAAACCTTGAGTTTCCCCTTGAAATAACATTGGCAGAAAACAGAGTCTCTTTCCCTGGAACGGTGTTTCATCGCGGAAATGAGCACTTAGGATCCCCCAGTGAACATGTGGAAAGTGAACAGAGCGACCCCATGGCTCCGAACCGAAGACGATGATCCGACACGCCGGCCTTTCAGAGGCTCCTGGGGACAACCAGGGACAACCTGGGCCGCGGGAGGAAGAGAAATAGAATGAAAATAATTGTAAAAAGTCGGAGAGACACTTTATGCCAGGTCCTTCACACCAGACATTTCAGGCTGTCCTCGCAGCGTCCCGGGAAGAGGGGAGGTCCCCGTTTCACTGAAGAAGCAACCTGCGGTCCCAGGAGTGAAGTCACTTGTCAGCTTTCACACAGCTAGAATGTGCCGAGCTCAACCTGGGACCAGGCCTAAATGACAGCACTGTCCTTTTGGGTCCTCTCCATCACCTGATAACATGCGCCCCACACTCTGAACTGAGAAAAGCTGACACGGGGGGCGGGGAAGGCCCACTGTGAATACCTGTATCCATTTTTACTTTTCTTTAGAGTTCCTGATTTTCTCATCCTAATGGAGACGAACGATTTTCCCCTCTCTTCCTCTCAACAAAAGTCCGAAAACCCCTCGAAGAGCGTCCTGTAGCTTTTGTCCCCCGCGCTGTGATCTCTGAGCACTGTCAGGGAAAGCCGCCTGCCAAAACTAAACCACCTTCCTATGCCCCAAACTATTTTGGGACAACGATTTGTTAAATCTTGACCTCAACCCATATTTTTTAAAAGAGGACTTGCCCGTGGATATTTCATAATCTTCTTTTCATCTTCAAGGCACCTTACACAAGCGTTAACCAATTAAACCCCAGCAACACCTTTGATTCACTCCTTTTTATAGATGTGGGAACAGAGTCCTGGAAATAAATTTTAAAATGCCATTGGCCGTGATGGAATTGGCATTCCAAGGGAGGATTAGAATTTGAAATTTCCTGTCCGTGCCTTTCATACTACCATCGGGCCAGCCTCCGACCTTGACACATTGGTGGAAGAATATGACTTGGCATCTCATTGGTTACAGTCCTTTAATGACAGAGCTTTCTCAGAAGTGTTTATCATTTCTCCAGTACTAGCCATTGTGTATGGCATCATGCCATAACTTTATTCACTTCTTAAATCATAGGGTTATTAGAAAAAGTGAGCAAAATGCCCACTTCTTATAGTTCCACTCCACTCTCTCGCATCTCCCCCTTGGATTCTATTCTTAGACAAACCAGCCGTTCAGGAGTCCAAGGTAAGCCGGCTCGATCTGCCAATGTCCCCGAAGATTGCTTTTTTCCATATGTCCAGACTGAAAGCTAAGCAGTAATTCAGAGACAGAAAGGGGTCAGCAGTAACCCTTTTCACAGCTGCCCGGCAGAACCTCATTGTCAATTTCCTCTTCAACACAATTTCCCATCTTTTTAATGTTGGGGAAATCGCTTGAAATGTGAGATTTATGGGCAGCTCTTCCAGCCGGGTGAGATTCTTGCTGACAGGTATTAGACCGTTATTAGTATTCCATGCTCTAAATGAATGGAGAGAACCTGTCTCTGTATTTATGCTGGGGCCTTGGAAGGCTGGTAGGGGGTGAGGTGGGCACTGAAGAAGCTAAGCTGAACAAACACTTGGCAGGGACTAACCTCAAAGGATCCCCTCCTCTCAGAATTTATGGTCCTTCCCTGGTCTTGATAGCTGTGGTGTATTTCAAGTAGGATTGTCATTGTAGCAATAAGAACCTTATAACAAAACCCAGTCCCGAAATTCAGCGGTGCTTGAAGGTTATGTGACCCCTTCTCTCTACCCCTGCCCCCTTCCCCCAACTAAATCAGGGTTCGCAGGTTCAGTAGAATAGTACAGAATTTGGTATAAAAAGCCAGATTTGAGCTGTGGCTCTGCTACCGACTAGGTATGTGGTTAATTAACCTTGCTGAGCTACAGTTCCTTCACTCACAAATGGAATAATAACAACAACAACAATAATAATAACAACGCTTACATAATCATTGGGAAAATAAAGTGCAAATAATTCTCTGCACTCTAAAACATGTATGTAGGTTTTAATTATTAACAACAATAGCTAATGTTTATTGAACTCATACCATGTGCCAGACCCTTGAGTGTGAGGAGAAAACTCATCTCATTGATCCGCCCAACAACCCTACGAGACAAGTTCTGCGATTACATTTATCTTACAGAGGAGAAGACTGAGAACTAAAATGAGCCAGGGTTCAAGGCTGGGCCGGCCTGACCTGTGCCCTTGACCGCCACGTAATACTGTCTTTCACTTCCAAGTGCTGCTGGGCTTTGCTTTTCAGAGGTCCTGCAGTTCTCCTAAATGGAAGCAGTCTCAGAAAAATTCGCTTTTTTCTCTGAAACCGCAGTCTTCCCACCGGCTCTCCTGTTTGTCACAGTTACCACTTTTTTCCCTCCCTGGGTCATCTGTGTCCCTTTCTTTGTAGCTGAGGGGTCACCCTGCCCACTCTGTTCCACCCTCAAGACCCCGCTCTACCCTTTCCTTCTAATTCCTGTTGTCGCTGTCATGCATGAGGCCTCATCCCCTCAAACCTGGGTTGAGTAAGAGCATCTTAACTTGTTTCTCTACCTTCAGTCCATCCTGCACACCACCTGCTAGTTAATCCTAAAATATCATTTTCAACAGTTACTCTCTTAGTCAAAACCTTTCCGTTCCCGACGGGAGAGCCTGACATTCAAGCCTGGTCCCACTCCTCCCCCACCCCCAGCCCTGAATGTACCCCATTCTTGCTTGCTTTTTCTCAGTGGAGTTTATTGGGGTCCCACTGTTTAACAAAAGTATAAAGGTTTCAGGTGTACAGTTCTGTAACACATCACCTGTATGTTGGATTGTGTGTTGCCACCCCAAGGCAGGCCCCCTTCCATCCCCATTTATTTCCCATTATCTTCTCCTGTCTTCCCCACCCCCATTGCCCTCTGGTGACGGTCATACTATTGTCTATGAGGTTGTTGTTGGTTTCTTTTGTTTTCTTGCTCAATCGCTTCACCTTTTTCGCCCAGCTCTGCCACCTCCTCCCCTCCGACAGCTGTGAGTCTGTTCCTATTTTTGTTTGCTAGTTTATTTTGTTCATTAGAGTCCATATATGAATGAAATCACGCGGCATTTGTCTCTCTCTGCCCCGGGCTTTCTTGCCTCTGCCCTTGAGCTCATGACCTTTCTCCCTCCCTGTACGTCCTTCCTCTTCCTCTTGCGTGACCACAATCCAAGATGTGAATCGAATCCTTCCCTGACTTCCCATTCCCAGATAATATTTCTCTTCTCCCAAAGCCGTAACACCGTACTACTCCCCGGCCTGTTTATTACCATACACTGCTAGTTAGTGTTGCACAAATAAAGTGTATATCTTATCGCACCTTTTTGATGGGAGGGGGTGGATAGAAGACGCGCTTTGTATGTCTCTGCCTCCCACACACCGCCAAGCGAATAGCTGCTGTCAGCCAAGCACCGCGCTGCACCTTGGGAATATCCAGAGGAACGCACAGATGAACGGTGTAGATCGATGTATACCCAAACCACGGCGACTGGGGAGAAGACGGGCTAGGGTAAAGAGCTGCCTCAAGGAGCCTGGGATTCAGAGAAGAGCGCTACAGCTACCTGGAGAAATCGCGGAGGCCTCCAAGTGCCCCTTGAACCAACTCTTGGAGGATGAGTAGAAAACGAAAGCTCTCTTAGCCAAGAGGGGCTTTCGAGGAGCAGCGAATGCCCCGTGCAAAGGCCCCGTGGCGCACATTGTACGCGTGAAGCCAGGAGGCGAGAGAGCAGAACATGTGGGAACGGGCCCCGGGAGGAGGCTGGCAAAGTCGGACCTCGTCATGCAAAAGGTGAGATGGACCCTACAGGATAGGAGGGGTGCCGTGGGAGGCGTAGGAGCAAGAAATGTGACGTGGCGAGGTGCGTATTTCAGACAAGTAACTCTGGCGGCAACGCGACCAAATTGCAGTTGGAGACACCTGGGTGGGGAGGACCCAGAGGCTTTGAGGGCCTGGGCAAAGGCCAGGATAAGGAGGACGGAGCGGGGCAGCCAGTTAATTGGACGTATGGTAATGAACTTGGTAGATCTCTGGATGCGGTGAGCAAGGGACGGAATGAGGAGCCACGGACCGCTGAGGTTTCCACTTTGAGAGACGAGAGTAAGGTCGAGGATGCAGAGCCGAGAAGGCAGTCGTTGGCTGTTGCTGCAGTCGTGGCCATTCCTGGTGTTTGGATGGGGTAGGCAAAGAGATTCGAGGAAGCTGTTTTGAGTTAAAGGCATTTGCGGGGCGTGAACAAGAGGTTGAGCAGCAGGTGAATGTTTATGGTGCCTATCTCAGAGCCTGGAACCTGGTACTTAGTAAATGAGGAGGAAAGAAATGAGGAGCCCATACGGAGCAGGCACGAGTGGGTTAAGTCCCCATATCAGACCATGCCCTTATTTCCAAAGATGAACAACGCAGTGTCTCCTGGTGCCCCCAGCGATGTGAGCTCGCATGAAAGACACACCAAGGGTCCTCAGGTAGGTCGGTGCGTGGCCTGGTTGGCACCAACGCCTGCCTTCTCTGACAGATGTCAGCTGAAGCCTCAGACCGTCGTCTCGGATGTGACATTGATATATGACCACGCGAACATAGCACGTGGCCTGTGAGGTTCCCTTGGAAGATGCTGAAAACTATGGATTTCAAGGCTGAGAAATGTATGTGTCACGTGAATGTTTTCAATGAGACGTGGGTGGTTAGTACCTTTGGGTTTTCCTCCTACCTAAGCGCTGTGAAATAATGTATCCTGACAAACTGTGACCCATTCCATATGTATAACCTGACCCTGATTCCTTATGAATAGCGTTCTCAATTAATCCCGGGAAACTGGGGATGAGGGAGGGGAGAGTGTGGAGGGAGGGAGAAAAGAAAGGGAAGAGAGGGAAACAAAAGCCCAGCAGACAGAGACTTGAGAAATGGCCCGATCCACCTAACAGATTCAGACCTTTCAGCTTAAGTCAGCAGCTATGAGTGATGTCTGGGAACATGGAGCTTTAAATGTTAGTGGACATGTTTCAGTAACACAGCCCAAAGCCATTAATTTCTTTGGCATTTTCAGGACTTCACTGAGGTTAAGCATTCCCAGTGTGTTCAAGTTAATAGAAAATTTTCAAGACAAGAATGTTTTATGCCTGCAGAATTCTAGTTAAAAACTCAGTATTTGGCAATATTTATAAAAGGTATAGACTCCATTCACACAGGTCCAACAAATGCTATTTAAAAGATAATGGGCCTTTCTCATTTTAATTGCCTTTTCGACTTCTGGATTCTAATCACAGTAGTGATATCAAGCTCAAGGGCGCGTTTCGACCCATGATATAAACGGCATTCGGGGTGATTATATACAGTTACCTTCCACGGTGGTGCCAAAAGGGAGAAGTAGCGTGGACGTAGAGCAGGCGCTCAGTAAGTGTTGTCGAATTGATTACAGCATGGAATTCAGTTTATCTGGAAATACTTGCTTTGCTTCAGCTGTCTTCTTCCTTCTCCTTCCCCATTCTTCTCCTAAAAGCAGAATTACAGGCTAGAGGGGGATGTTATCATCCAGTGGAACTCTCCCATTTTATGGATGAAAAACCTGACAAGGGGGGCGGAGGTAGTACTCACTTGGTTGCAAGTGACGGAAGATCTAATACAAATTGCCCTAAGCAAAAATGGGATTTATTGGCTTCTGTAAACAAAATGTCCACAGGGTAAGCAAAGTTTCAGATGTGGCTGGAGTCAGATCTCAAGCAATGGGCCACCTTACGTGGCCACCATTGCACGTGGTTGAAAATGACCCCATCAGCCCTTGGCTTCCAACAAAGTAGAAGTGCCTGCCTGAATCCCAGAAGCCTCGCAGCATGTCATTGGCTCTGGTAGGGGTCACATGTCCATCCTTGTGGCTCACACGTGCAGTGGCTTAATGTAGGTCACATGCCTGACCCAGAGAGCCAATGTGGGAGCCAGCATTTCACTCCAAGCACACAGGCTGTGTGCCGAGGAGGGGTAGCAGCCTCCATGCGGAACTGAGGTGCAGTGTCATAAGAGGGGACAGTGAGTCCTGGGTTGGGGTGGGGTGGGGGAGGAACGATGAGTAGCCTTGCTACCATTGGTAGTACTTAAATTAAAATGTGAAAACAACCTTTGAATCCCACAAGATAACACCTTCCCCCACTTCAAGGAGGAGTCCCCAGTCTAAAAAATAATAATTACAGTTTGTGGTGGTTTGAGGAAACCGGAATGAAGTTGAAGTGGTTCCCCTTTTGAGTCTGTTCTGTGCCCTTCCCTCCTCCTCAGTCACCACCAAGCAGCCGCTCAACTGCCCGCAGTGGCTCCCTCAAAACAAAGGTTTGTCAAACACTTTTTTCGGGTGCCTGCGAGGATGGCAGTGCAGTCTCAGCCTCCCTGCTGAACTGGAAACACTTTATTTATGTCTCCATCTCCCCCACTCACAATCCTGACAGTTTGGGCGTTGCCTTAACCTACGAACAAAACTCCTTTCCGATGCCGCTTGTGTGTTTTGTTAGGGAAAGTTGCCAAGTATTGACAGTTGTTTATTTTTGACCCAGCTATCAGGCCAGGACCACAGGGAAGTCGGAGGCTTCTGTATTCTCTCTCCGCTCTGAATACATCCATTTCTTTTGTTCCTCATCATTATTCTCAGTCCCTCAGACTCTTTTAGCATTCATTCCCCATTCACTCCCTGGCCATAAATATAGATTATGCAGCCCCAGATTTCACTTGATCACTTGGTTACATCCCTTTGCCAGATTAAATCTGCGCTCTCCCCGAACCGCTGAAAATGCCTGGGCAGTCATGCATGTTAACTGTCAGAGGGGAGAACTGGGGCTCACAACGCACGGGCGATGCCAGGTGTTCTTCCCGGGAGCGTGGTGCGTCCGCGCCGACAGCAAGTCTCTCTCCTGCCCTTCAGACATTCTCACTTGGTTCAGGCGACGTTTCTGTCCCCACACTGTTTGGAAATTACGTGGACCCCACTTCTGTTCTTATTGATCCAAAATCACCTAAAATAAATACATGGCCTTTCTGGGTTGGCCACAAATGAATCACATTCTTTCGTAGTGTAGTAAAATGCTTTATTCTCTCTTGCCTTTGCTGGAAACACAGAGGACAGAAATGTGTGCCGCTGTATTTATAAATTTTAATTTGTTCTGTCAGTTCTCTATTGCTCAAACGAACCACCCCGGTGCTCAGTGGCTTAAAACAACCACCCTTTGATTTGTTCATTGTTCTGTAGGTCAACAGTTTGGGCTGGACTCAGCTGGCCCCTGTGGGTCTCTGCTGGGGCTTGTTTGGCCTGGAGCTATTTATGGGACTGCCACCCCCTGGCAGCGCAGGTGGGGTCTGATAGTCTGAGATGGACTCACTCATATGCATGGGGTTTGGTGCTGGCCACCATCAAGGTCATTGTCTCTAGCAGGCTAACTTGGGCTTCTTCACGCGGTAAAGACTTTCCAGCCACGAGAGAGTTGAGCCTAATGTGCAAGCCAGCCTCAGTCATCTAATTGTGTCAAATTGGCTCATGTGCCATTGGCCAAAGCGAGTCATGCGACTGAGCCCAAGGTCAGTGTCGGGGGTCACCACCCCAGTGGGTGAGTGCAGGGAGGTGGGATTCACTGAAAGCCGTTACTGTAAAAATCTTATTGCGTAAGTTAAACATCTGCATCATTTCTTTAACTGAAAAATGAGATTTACCTGAGAAGGTGTCGGGGCAAACCTATTACCAGGAAGAAAATTTGTCAGAGATTTATAGATCCAGAGCAGAAGTATAAACCCCTTCTAGGAGGAGCATTGTCTGTGCACCGAAGCATCACCCGAACTGTAAAACCAGGGACGCCGCAAGGATGAGTCTGGGCCCGGACGCGGGGCCTGGGGCCTGTCTAGATATTTAATATGCAGCTGCATTTGAGGTCCTTCCAAAGGACTTCTAGGGGAAGGTGATTTATTGGGTTAGATAAATCAGGTTGCTCTTTGAGCAGCTCTGTGAGTTGGGTAGGAGTTTTATGTCCATTTTAGAAAAGAGGAAACTGAGGTTTAGGAAGCTAAGCTCAGCCAAGCTCACGTAGCTAAAACAGAAGTGTTGGGACTGGAACGCTGTCTGTTGAACCTCTGTTGTTATGTACTGTCACACTGTTTATTCCATCACATGGGACAAACGGATGGGGGTCTATGACACGCATGCCGTCTCTCCCAGGCCCAACAATCTATGCACAAAATCCCGTTGCAAGCCATTCCCCCCGGGACCGGCTTCCTTCCCCTGGACTTCAGAGCCACAGAGGGAACCAGGGAACGCTGCGGGAAGGCGAGGGCTTCCAGGGCTCTTCCAGGAGAAGAGCTGTGGATGATGGGGCTGGCTGCTGCCTAATTGAGCTCTGGGACCCAATCCCAGTCAAATTACCCCTGCAGAGAGCACTTGCAGATCGCGGTGATGACTGCTCGGGAGAAGTCCAACCTATTTCTTTCTTTTCCCAGCTCGAAGGCGCTATCCCTTATGTTTCTCAGCAAAATAGCTGCTGAGCCCAGCATATCTGGTCTTAAGCGTATAAATAATCTTCTCTTTATGCCAGTGCCTTCCCATCAAACAGTGTAATTGAAGCTCAGAGATTTACAGTGACCGCCCTCCAACAGATCTTAATAATGGAATTATTCCAATAATACCAATAGGTACAGATGATGATTAGGAGGTAATGAGGAATGAAAAATGCTATTTGGAATTAAGTCAATTTCCCCCATAAACATTAAAGAAAAGTCATAGCAATGCAAGTGAATTGAGTCTTTGTACTTCTGTGCGCTGTTCCCAAGTCCCCACCCCTAGCTCCGTGAAACTTGGCTTCCATCCGTCCATCTTCCCTCCAGCAGGTCTTGAGCATCATCCCAATGTTAAATGAGGATTTTACAAAATGAGGCCCCACAGATTTTTTTTTTCTTTTTCTTTTTTGCCGTTGCCCAGCCATGCAGTTTTTGGCAAAGGGGAGCGAAGAAGCAGCATCACGTGTCAGGCAGGTGTTCCCGCACCGGCCTTCGCAGGGGCATTTAGTGGAAGGGAAGGCCGCGTTTAGCTGATGTTGAAGAAGAGTGAATGTATTTGACGGTGTTCAGTGGAGAGTGATTTACATGGCATGTGAATTGTACATAATTACAATGACGAAAACTCACAGCTTTCCAACGGTGAGTAAGCCTAATTTATAACTATTCTAGAAACTAAAACATTCTGTGACAGTAAGTGGAAGGTTTACTTGATAATTTGTAGAAAACACACAATAGGTTAGGGTCTTTTTGTTTTTTTAAGGCAATCTCTTGACTAATACATTATGATTTAAAAAACATAATGCGCTATTTTTTCTAATTCTGCCCCAAGGATTACACCTATCATCTGCTTCCATTTCCAAGATCTCGGTTCATATTTATGTACGTATAATATTTGCTGTTATCCAAAGTGGAAGATACCCTAGAAAAATCAGTGCTTTAATGAGTTTCAATATTCAGGTTGGTGGTTATTTGCTTAGAAACAGAATATACTGTTACTCCAAGGTTGCAGGTTCGATCCCTGGTCAAGACACATACAAGAATCAACCAATGAGTACATGAATGAGTGGACCAACGAATCAGCCTTTCTCTTTCTCTCTCTCCCTCTGTTTCCTTCTCTCTCTCTTTTTCTGAAAAAAAAATCAATAAATAAAAACTTAAAAAAGAAACAATATAAATTTGGAGGCACATTTAAAATTGAACCATAGCTTGATGCAAATTAACATCCACATGGGCACTGTGTAGTCGGATGAAAAGAAAAAAAAGGATGTAAAGAATGTTTCCAAAGAACACAGGACAGAGAATCTGTTTCACCATGAAGCTTCTTGCTTTGACTCAATGACATAGTGCAGGTCCATGGCAGGAAGAAGGCCTCGATTCTGATATTAAACCCAGCCTTTTAAGTGCTTTTCAGAAGTGGAAGCAAGGAAGAGGGCATCTGGAATTCCATTCCACTAGGATTTGCAAGGCATGGACTGTGTGCAAGATACTCCCAGAATTTGTAGATGAAACAGACACCATCTTTGGCCTCAAGACATGAACAGCCCAGTGTGGCAGATAAACATCTACCAGATATGAGGTCAAATGTGCTGTAAGTTTGGAATTGGTCCAGGTACTGGTTGTGCAACACTGTGAATATACTAAATGCCACTGAATCGTATACTCTAAAATGGTTAATATTAGGTGCATTTTACCTTAATTTTAAAAAAATGCATGGTGAAGAGGCACAAAAGGAGAAGGGAAGAGCCCACGTCCTTGGGAATGTTTGCCCATCATCTCTGGAGAAAAGGAGGCTAATGCTCGGAAGGGAGGGGGCATTTGGGGGCCTGTATTACACGGGTGAGTACCTCAGCTCTCATTTTACTTGTGGACTTCTGGAATTTTGAAGAGTTTGCCATTCTCTGGCCCCTCTGGGTTAGGACACTAGTCCTGGGAAGAGTAGTTTTGCTGGAAAGATATGCGCCTACCTGGCAAGAACTGGGGACCATGGAGGCTCATCTGACAGGCAGTGTTACTGGAGGGAAGGGCACAAGTTTGCAAGCCAACCCTACCCCTACGCACGCACGATGCGGCCGTGGCCTTGGGCAAGTCAAGCTAATTACTGCTCTGAAATTGTTTCCGCACTAGCAAATTGGGAATCATAAAAATGACCTCACTTGGTTTGGGAAAAGACTACTGCTGTCTGCAAAGCATCTTGCACAGAGGAGAAACCAATAAATGTTAGTGCTTCCCTTCTCTTCCCATCTCCCAGCACAACTCACCTGGTCCCTCTGCCTTGACTTGAACGTCTCATCACAGAAGTCATTTCCTGTGATGTAGCAATGGCTCTGGCCTGAGAAGCTCCCCTTACGTGGTTACGGTTACACCGTATTGGAGTGAGGACCCTAGAAGGAAATGGAGGTCTGTAGGTGGAGCCCCAGGAAGAAAGACCCTCCTTTTCTAGACCTCTTTCCTGAAAGCAGCACAGTGAGGAATGTGGGGAGTGTTAGAATTGGCTCTTAAAGATCCTTTACTCTTAGCCCCTCATTTTATAGATAAGGAGCTGAGGCGCCCGGCGGGAGGGGCAGTCCTATCAACCAGGCCCCCTCACCACCCGGTAGTTGCAGCCTGTTAGGGGAGGCACTGATCCTCTCCATCGCCCCTGCGGCTCCACACTCACCCTGTCCACCCTCCTGCCTGGCCTGGGAGGCTCCCTGATGGGTGACATCCGTGGGGTCCCTTGCCCTCTGGTTTCCAGTTGCATTTGGCTAACAGAAGGATCGGAAGTGGGTCAATGGGCAGAGGGGGTGGGGGGTCACCACAGGTTCTATGTGCCCCTCTAACAAACGGCCGTAGCTTCAGCCTGGCAGCCCTGTCGGGACCGCTCTTCTCTGTGGGGCTGGTACCCGCTCCCTCCTCGCCTCAGGTTGGGAAATAGTAACAGTTCCCAGCGTTGCTGCCACTCCTGGGTCCCTCGTTTCCCTAAACTAAACCCTGCCTACATCTTTGTAAATAATCTCATTTTTAAGTTTTGTGTGTACCTGCTCAGGTGCACAGTTTGAAGACATCACCTGCAGAGATCCTGACAAATACAAGGAGGAACTCTGTTTTCCTAACTCTGTATTTTCTTGTGGGAGGGCTTCCACTAGGGCGGGGATCTGCAAAGCAAGTCCAGCCCCCTGCCTGGTTGTGTTCAGCCCAAGAGCTACGAATGGTTTTCAAAGATTTTTTTTAAATGGTTGAAAATATATCAAAAGAAGGATATTTTGTGGCATATGAAAATTCAAATTTCAGACCCCATCAAGTGTTTTTGGGACACGGCCATATTTCGCACTACCGTGGCAGAATTGAGTAGTCGTTGCAGAGACCGAATGTTTTGCCAAGTGGAAAAGATTTACTTTCTGGCCCTTTACAGGAAAAATTCACGACCCCTGACCTAGATATCATTCTTGGCCTTTCCCTTCACCCTTTACTCATTCCTGATTGACAGCTAAATCTCTTGATTGGGTAGAGCCAATCTACTAAAGACCGTCAGATTTCAACCCTGTCGGTCCACTTTGACCAAGAACTGCACGGCAAGCAATGCTTTAGTTGGGGAACCTGAAGAACTGCAACTAGGTAGAAATCCCAACTGCATTCCACGGGGGAAAGAAAGGGACAGAGCTTATAAAGACAGAAAAAAGGGGGCTTCCAAAGGGTTACAGAAGTTGCTCGGAAAGAGCTGTGATTAGTGCTAGCAAGCTGACTTATGCCATATTATACATGATTAATTGCTAATGTCCGTTGCTAGGTGAAAATTTTATTGTTTTTAATAGACAGTCCAGCAATGCAGAGCTAGTTCCAGGAACTGTATCAGGATGTAGCCATTGTGGTTTAGCCGAGTTCAAAAGTCAGCTTCATATGGAGGGGTGTGTATTAGCTCAGCTTCCTAGAGGAGTTCTGGCTCCATTTTTTTTTTTTTTTAATTTCTGTTGGCAACATCAACTCCGTTTTGCTCTTTTTCTTTTGTACCCCTTTCCTTTCTTCTCTGTCCTAGACCAGAGTGACAGTGCCTGCTCTTCAAAGCCTGACTTACTCTCAGAAGGGCTGTTCCAAGGCTTAGGTTGGGAGAAGGAGAGTAGCAGAGTCCAGAGAGCCTGAGACGGCTCTTCCGACAGCAGATTTAAAGCCGCGTTCTCCAGTGGGCTCTCTCTGTTTGACCCATGTGTCCATCTCTCCGTTTGTTCTGAACTCAGGAGTAGAGAAGGTATGACTTATTGACTCCCCAGAAGCCCAGCAATCCCTTTCTTTCTAATCTTTCAATCTTCGTCCCTTAAGTCGAATCTTCATCACCTCCCATTTGAAAACATCCTCTGATCTGGCCGCCCTGCCTCCAGCATCACCTCCCTCCTGTCCAGTGTCATCTTCCTAAAATACAAACCTGACCGTGCTTCTTCTTCCTGTGATGATTGATTTTAGGCCTCTCTGTGTCCCATCCCTGGGTATTGCCTTCCCGCACCGACTTTAGGGTTGGGCGTGTGACTTGCTTTGAGCAAGGGGATAATAATGAATCACACAAACAAAGACTTAAAAAAATCATTTGCATGTTGCCTCCTTCCTTGGACCTCTGCTGGGGCCACAATACCTTGCTGAGGGACGTGGGAGACATGTGGAGAAAAGCCAGGCTGCCCCAGGCAAGGCCACCCTAGGTGAGCCAGGACCCAGCCATCCTGCTAGCTGACCACAAACGCATAGCAAGATCAGCTCAGAGCAGCCAGCAGCCTTGCGAGAAAAAACAATCAAAAGCTGCGCTTTGTTACTCAGCATTAGCTAACTGATACACCCTCTTAAAACTCTTCAGTGCCTCTAATTGACTCTGCAACAAAGCCCAAACTCCTTAACTGAATGTCATACAGGGTTTCTCATCATCTTCCTGAACTCCATACATTTAGGCTAACCAGCCCACTCCCATGATGGGCAACTATCCCTGTAAAGACGGGCTCCCAAAGCCCTTGCTTGCTTCACCAGCTAGATCCTCAGCTTTGTGCCTTGTTCTCTCTTTCCTGGTAAGTTCCTGGTTTCCTCTGCTCCAGCTGCCCTCACACTGAGTTGGCCCAGGCTTCCCTCTTTGACTGTAACTTACACTCACCCTTTAGATCCATGTTTTCCAAACTTTGATTCATTCATGACCCATTGGGCCATGAGATAAGTTTAGAGATCCATCATTAGCATTTTTTAGATGAAGTAAACAACAATAGTACAGGATAATATGGAAAGCATCAGTGACTCACATATAATAAGAGTAAATTTTCAATGTGTACGTATTGATTTGCTATGGAAAATATTTTTTTCCCCTGTGAGATGTAGTCAGAAAGTATGAAAACACACTGCTCTTGAACATATCTTGTGGCTGCTCTGAGTGAATACTGTCCCAAATCTACCTGGTCCTCACACTGGACACCAGGATGGTCCCTCGTAGGCGTCTTTCCCCCAGGATTTGCCCGTTCTTACCCGACCTCATCAACCTCTTCACCCACTTTGCCCCCACTCCCCCAGAGGCACCCCCAGCTGTGCCTGTGCAGTTTGGCTTTTCCTCCACCAATACAAATTTTCCTTCCTCATTCATCTGGAAAATTCCTATTTGTTCAGGGTGCTATAAGTGTGTCTTCCATTTAATATTTAATGTGCTCAAATAGCACATCCTCTGGGAGGCCTCTCCATTCCCTCCCCCTGTCCCCAATTCCATTCCCACTTATGAGTCGTCAAAGCTTGTAAGTACATTGCCTTTGACACTTAACTTCTGTTTCCCACAGAAGTTTCCCCTGGAGAGTCATCTGTCACCCTTACCTGCTCTCAAAGCCCCACACAGGCAGCTGCCGTCACCCTTAGCAGTCACTGGGTTATAATGGTTGAACCTGTGTGTATCTTTTCTGTACCAGGCGGGAGTCTCTTGAGGCCAGGGCCTGAGTCCTGTTTGTCCTCCTGTCACCGGCACCTAGGGCAGAACTGGGTATCAATACGAGTTGGCACTCGGCTCAGTTGAAATTGCCCCCTTTGTGAATTTGGGGTCACTTGGCTTCAATGGGAGGGGATGGCCCGAGGCAACAGTTTTCAGAAGGCGCATCCCAGTGCCGCAGCCCCACAGAGGAAAAGGCTGAGCCAGCAACCAGGTCCCCTGAAGGCTTCAACCAACCATGTTCCCCAGCACTTGACAAAGGGAAACCAAAAAGCCCAAACCCACTCAATGTGAAGAAGCAGGAAGACGCTACACAGCCTCTTCGGGAGGGTTTTGTGCGCAGACACAGGAGATGAATAAAGGAGCACACAGGTAATCAGAGATAAGAAATATCCCAGGAGAGACACAAAGACCTCAGGGCTGGGGAGGGATGGGGCCCTTGCAACAGGGAGAGAGGAGATAAGAGCCGAAACTGAGACTGAGGCGAAGACGGGCGTGCGAGGAGCCCTGACAATTGGAAGAAACACATTTCTCATGGATTATATAAAAGAACAGAAGTGAGCAGGGAAGTAAACGGAGCTCCAGAGAGGCCAGGGGAATAATTTAGTTCTGCAAAAAATACACTCTGTAGAAAACGCAAATGAATTCTTTGTTCCTTACTGCGTTTGCACAGGTACTATTGTGGGATTTTTGCCACATACCTCTTGTCCCAGATACCAGGTTTCCAATAAAGGGCTCTGTTGTGGCCACTGTTAATTAAGTACAGGTACAATGAATGGTTGCCGAGTACCAAATGGAGAAAGCTAGCATAGGAGGCTTGCAAAAGGTTATACAAGTCATAAGAGGAGAATTAGCAGTGGCCGGGTGGCTCCGTTAGTTGGAGCGTTGTCCCATACACCGGAAGGTTGTGGTTTCCAACCCTGGCCAGGGCACGTGCCTGGGTTGCTGGTTCGATCCCTGGGCGGGTTGTGTGCAGAAGACAACCAGATTGATGTTTCTTTCTCACGTGGATTCTTTTTTCTCTTTCTCCCTTCCTCTCTCTCTCTCTAAAAATCAATTAAAAATGTCCTCAGGTGAGGATTAAAATAAAGAATCAATTTCCCTGGGGGTGGAGTGTGGGGGCTGTTTATAAACAATTCCGGGACCTGGCGCCGCGCCTGGCACACTCGTAGCCCGGAATAGCTGGGAAGTCAACAGATCATCTTGTAGCTCTTTCCCCCTTTCTTAAAGCAACCAACCCATTTTGGTTTGTAAGAATAGCACTTCCAGAAATAGCCAGAGTGTCTTGAAAAGTCTGCACTAACCTGGCAATGAGGGGCAGGGAGTGGAAAGTGAGGAGAGGGGAGAGCCGATGAGCTTTAGGCAGGAGAAAAAGTCCACCTCTTTTAGGCCACGCGGGTCAATTTCAAGTAGAAAATGTCCTATATGAGTGTATAGCACGACCACCGCACTCAGATTCAAAAGAAAAGGGAGGAGGCAGGGGAAACGCCGAGCCGGGGAGACTGGAAGCGGCTCCGGGCTCAGGGCTCACAATGAGATGAGGCTGAAAGAACACGAGCTCACTGTCAGCTCTGGCAGCAGAGCCGGCTTCCTGCTTTGTTAATGGCTTGTATCATCAACTCGGGAAATGTGGGGATTTGAACCAGGTGATAACTCAATTACCTCAGTGAGATAAAATGCCAAAACTCCAGGAAGGCGTCTGGAAACAGCGGCAACGGAAAGACACTGGCAGGTGTCTTCTGAAAAGCAGGGTGAGCAGATCCCCCCCAACCCCCAGCAACACTCCGCTGGAGCTGGTCACACAGGCCATGGCGGATACCCACGGCCGCTGGGCATATTAATAAAAATGTGAAGACAGTGGGAGTACAAGAGAGAGGGAAAGGGGTCACTTGGTAACCGGAGGTTATGCAGGCAACACAGGACCAAAAAAAAAGAAAAAAGGCAGGAAGGAATGGAATAGTAAGAAGAAATGTGAATGTAGGGAATTGGGCTACTGAGAGAAAAACCTTCATCTTCTGGGAGTCATTTGCTGACTACTGCCTGGGAGGGTGGTCCCTAACACCCCCCGCACCCCACCCCGGTCAGTCCCTGGGGAAGCGCTCTTAAGTAATTCAGGGAGCTGAAGAAAGAACGCAAAGGCTACGGGACACTGAGTTTAGAGGACGAAAGCCGCTCCAGAGAGAGAAGGCATCTTCGGACTCTGAGTCACGATGTTTGTACCCTTAACGCCATTTGATATATAAAACTTTTTATGTGTTGTATTACTATATATATATATGAGTTATATTACTATATAAAGTACATATGGGGGTGGACAGAAGTAGGTTAAATTACCAGCCGTCATGACCTAAAAGATTGACCGTAAGCGAGGTATGAAATAATAACAATAAGAAGACAAATAATGCAAATAAATAATACAATTAATAAATAAATAATACAAAAATAAACTCTGTTGCACATACGCGCAACTGTAAACCTCCTTTCGCCCACCCTTGGGTACAGCCGTACTCCAATATTCAATGCACTCTGCAGGCGGTGACTGACCCTAACTCTGCCGCCGGGCTCCATTTAGTTAGCCGTGGAGACCCCTACCTACGAGCTAAGCCCTTGCCCTCGTTATTATGACCAGTCCTGACCTCCGATAGGAGGTATTTCTGGAGCCACAACCCAGCCTTCTCGAACAAACCATCGGGTCATCCAACTACACGTCCACCTCTGGTCCTGAGCCCCCATTTGGACAACTAGCTTCCTGTGTTATTTAAAATGTAGGATTGTGCCCTGGGATTGCTAACAGGTCTCGACCTTGGGAACCTTTTGCCCGAGCTGCCCAGGCACAAAATATCATACAACCATCTACCTTCAAGCCTTGCCCTGTAAACCTCCCTGCAGTACATCCCCGACCTTGTCCTGTCCTGGGGGGTTTGTGACCTGTTACTCCACCTTTTCTGGGACTGGAGTCTGAGAGCCCATTCCCCCCATTCTGTCCCAACACCAAACAGGCATGGAGGGCAAAGGTTCATGGGCCTCGGCAGCAGGGGACAGAGCCCGTCGGGAGGCAGAGGCGAGCAACAGCGCCCGTTTCTGGGGGGTGGGGGGTGAGCGTAGAGAGGGAAGCTGGGTGGCCCAGTCAGCATCTAAGGCCCTTTTTCTGCAGTCAGAGCAAGTGCAGGGGGAGAAAAATACAGAGGAGAGAGGTGGCAGGTGGCCATTCTTTTTTTATTTTTTTAAAGATTTTATTTATTTTTAAGGACAGGGGAAGGGGTGGGGGAGAAACGGAGGGAGAGTAACACTGATGTGAGAGAGAAATATCAATTGGTTGTCTCTCATATGCACCCTGACCAGGGCCCGAACCCACAACCCAGGCATGTGCTCTGACTGGGAATCAAACCAGCGACCTTTTGCTTTGAGGGACAGTGCCCAACCCACGGAGCCCTATCAGTCAGGACAAGGGAGGGGGCCACTCCGTACTCCAGGCACCAGCACCCCAGACAGCAGCTGGGTCTCAGGGACAAGCGGTAGTCTGAGAGAAGGGCTCTGGCAAGAGCTACAGAAAGTGTCGGTTGCTGAGGTTCTTGTCCTAGAAGAGGGGCTACAATTGCAATCCAAACAACTGAGCCCCAGGGAGCCGTGTAGATCAGGAAATGCCTCAGGGAGAGCAAAGCTAGACAGGTGTGCCCCTGCCTCCCGCCTTGACCTTTTCCAGTTGGGCCTGTTCAATCAGATTTTCTAAAACACAGCTTTTCTCAGGTCCCTCCCTGTTAGGCTCTTGGTCAAATGCTGCTTCTAACCAGGCATTTGTGTCTTCAGCCGGACCACCTGGCAGGTGTCGCAAATGCCCCAAGGGTAGGACAGGGTGGGGCCTCCACAGCCAAGGTCCAGAACGTACTGCAGAGAGGTTTACCGGGTGAAAATTGAAAATAGATGGTTGTATTTTGTGCCTGGGGGGCGCTGTTGGAGGCTCTTAAGGGAAGCATTTTTACTGTAGTTTCGAGAAGGGATGCCCGGTGATGAGGCGCTGAGGGCAAGAAGATAATAGGAACTGGGTCTTGATGAGCTGAAGAGAAAGAGACGAATCCTTCTTGTTCGGTGAAGTTACAGGTGGTCAGTGTTTTTCGGGGTCACCCCCGATTTGTCTGCCCGATGTTCATACATTCATTCCACACGCGTTTGCTGAGTGTGCGCTGTGTGCTGCGCCCTCTGCAGGACAGAGAGGCCACGGTGGCGAACAGCCGGCTATGTGCGGCTCTGCCTAACCGCATTGGGACGGAGAGAGTAGTAAGAGGGACAGTCCAGCAGTTTCAGAACCACCGGCAAGGGACATCTAACCCTGACTTTGGGATCCCTTGGGTCTCAAGTGTCATTGCTCTCTCCAGCCAGATTGGCTTCCTCCCACTTCCCTGGATGTGTCCTGTATGTCCTTGACTTCAGGTCTGGTGATAACACTGTCGCCCCAGCCTTCTCAGGGCTCGCTAATCCTTTCAGGCCCATCTTCTGGGTCAGATTCCCCCTGAAGAGACTTCCCGTGAAGGTGGCCTGTGAATTCGCACTTTTGGGTCTGCACCCGTTCCCGGGCTCCAAACATAACAATGGTAGACAAAAATATTTTTCAAGAAACCCGCACACAAAAACGGCCATGCCCAGAAACAAAGTAAACCTTTTTATGGACTAAAACCAAGAGAAAAACCCAATGCCAGGAGCAAGGCTGAAGCAGTGGACTGGAAGGCGTGAACACACAGGTACAAGCTGTGAAATGCTAGTGTCTGGGATGGTAACGGGGACCCAATGTGTCCTGTGAGAGGCAGGGGAGAGAGTCAGTTTCACTTAGTGAAACTAGTATATTTGCGGACTCTCCACCCAAGAAAAAAGGATGCAATAGACCCCTGCCTGGAGCAGTGGGGTCTATGAAGCTGACTATCTTGAAAAGTGGGAAATAATGAATTTCACCTTGAAGCAGGAACATGGGTCAAGCAGCCTACTGAGTTGATAACTAGATCTTTTCCATTTCAATGGAACTACTAAGAGGGGTGGGGTGGGGGGAGAAAGAGAGAAGAAGGAAAAGAAGAAGGAGAAGAATAAAGGCTGGGCCAGAACAAAGCAACCGCTGCATTGTCAGAACCTGAGGAAAAAGAGAGAAACAATGAAACCTCCTACTCGCCATGTGCCTTCAAACCAAAATTCCAAAACACATGGAGAAAACTGAGACGAAAGAGATCGATAACTAGAAGATATATTTACTCCAGATGAAATGACAATAATGTGAAGATGTCTTTAAAGTAGTTATGTTTAAGATCCTGAAAGAGATAAAGGAAAGAATAGCACACATAAAAAACAGGGATAGGAAATTGTAAAGCAAGGTCAATGAAACAAAAACAGCAGGATAGAAAAATAATTCATTGGAAGTCCCAGGACAGAAGGGAAATAAAATCATTGAAATACAAATCATAATGAATAGGATCAACTCTAGACTGGACATACTTGAGCAGCTAATTAAAGAATGGGAACATAGTATTGAGAAACTCACCCAACACGCAGCACTAGAATGAGAAACCGGTTATTAAAACTGTAAAATGTCAGATAGAAAACATGGCAAATAGATGGGAGGACTCCAACATGGCTCTGATAGGAATTCCTGAAAAAGAGAACAAGGTAATGACAGAGAAGACATATTTGCAGGGACCACAGCTGATAATTTTCTGAACTTCAAGGCAGATAAATGTGTACAACGAGTGCCGAACGGATCATTTTTTTTTAGTGTCTTATGTGACCTAGTTCTGTACACCCCTCGCTGACCTCATCTGCCGTTGCTTCCTTCCCCGCTCACGTTGCTTTGGCCAAGCTGGCCTCGTGGCTAACCCTTGAACAAAACAAGCCCACACCCACCTTAGAGCCCCTGTGTTTGCTCTTTCTCTGAAATGCTTTCCCCCAAGATAATCCACATGACTCTCTTTGGATTTCTCTTCCAATGTTATTGTACGTTATCAGTGAGACCACCCCGATAGAAGCACGTAAATATTTGCTTAGGAAATGAATGACTGAATGGGCGGATGAATCAATACTCTCCTTTCTCTGCCTCACAGCTTCCCTACCCACGTGTACATGGAGCTTGGCACAGCATTGGGTGCATGGCTCCATGGTCAATTAATTTTGGTAAGTTTTATGCAAGGCCCAGTCTGCGTCCTAAAAGCTGGCATCGTTGCATGCATATGAATCAATATTTAGTGACAGATATGTTCACTCTATTTTCCCTATAGTTTATCACTCTTTATAATAGAATAATTAAATGTTGGAAAGTTAAAAGGGGGCTCAGCAGTCATTAACTTCAACTTCCACATTTTGTACGTGAAAAATTGAGGCCCAGCAGTTGAATGGAGCCAGGACTAGAAATCAGACTTTTGACTCTGAGTCCAGCCTCCGTGTTACCACACTACCGTATTTCACCGTGTACAATGTGTACTTTTTTGCCCAAATTTTTGAGGGAAAAATAAGGATGCGCATTGTGTGGGTAGTACCTGAAACACCTGGTATCTGTTCTTGTGTTTTGTAACTACTTGTTACATATCATTTCTTGTACCATACTATGTTCAAAAATAAATGCTAACATTCCTTTGTAACACAAAGCGCCAAGCATCTAAATATAAATAAATAAATAATTGACTGGGAGAAAAATGAAAAGATTTTTTTCCCCTGAAAGTCTGGGCCGAAAATGTGGGTGCGCATTATACACGGCAAAATAGGGTACATGTCGTCTTCATCCTGCTTGCATTCAGAGAGAAACTGGGTCAAAAAGATCCTATTCTTCCAACGAACTTCTTAACCTCTGTGGACACATGCATTGTTTCCGGATAACAATGGGTGGCCCCCACCTGCTTTGGAGATGTTGAGGCTTCCAGGTGCCACTTCATGTAAAATGTAATTTTACCATATTTTTATTTCTCCAGCTTCTTGTCATTAGGAGCCCATCATTAAAACAATTAGAAGAGGGCTCTTGCCTGTTCATCAGTCTCCATTTCAATAAAACATTTTAAAATTCACAGTCCAAAGCTGTTACCTTATTATTTAAGCATGAGTTCTATTATATAAATTGTCACCGCTGCACTGCCAACCAGTTATTTATAGAAAAAAATCTGTTAGCTTTTCCTTGTACACCGATGTCAGTCTGTGCTGAAGTTACTGAAGAAATGCCAGGAGACGGGAGATGGGTGGGCTTGCATCCCTCCAGCGTAACTGGGCTCTGGAAGCCTTCCAAACCCTCTTTGGGATGCCGTGTTTGTCGAGAGGGCTGAGAGGGAAACAGTTTGGCAGCAGTAACAGAATTCATGGGGCTAAATTTCGGGTGTCACGCATACATATATATACATGCAGACGCGTGTGAGTGGTTCTGCTATAGCTCAGGCAGGCCGCATTCCAGTGATACAGCGAGGCTTGGGACACTCAGAAGCACTGCAAATTTTGCCCCTGTAACAGAGCTCTCTCAAAAGGACTCTGTCCTGTGGGTACTGGAAGCCTGCACCTTTAGCCCTCCAGAAGCCACGGGCTACAGGACTTCTAGAAGACTCTTCCCTTTGCTTTCTCTACAGAGGTAACCTCTGCATGACCTAGAAGGGTCAGGGCTGGAAGGCCACAGACGCAGGTTTAGAACTGACGCCCCATGTTTATTTCATGACCTAAAGCTCATGATGTGCACACTTCCCAGGGGCCCTATAAGTGATGAACTTCTTTGCAGAGACAAGACTATTATGCAACTACTAAGAGTGAAAGCCCACGTCAGAAGAAATGATAATATTTTTAAGAACCAGTATAAGATAAACATCTCAGTTGGGAATTTACAATATTTTTTAAAAATTATAAGCTGTTCTCTGGTCCTGGGTAAGAAGTTCTATGACAAGTTCGTGGAGGTGGTAGAATATAAAGGAAATCATGGAACATTTGACATAACTCCCTGTGGCTGATAGACTCTAAGTTGCATCCCCCCAAACCACTGTCATCCACATGCTCATGTAATCTCCTCTCCTTGACTTGGGCAGGAGTATTGCAAACAGCAGAATAAGGCAAAGATGGTGGAATGTCACTGTTGCGATTCTGTTACATAAGATTGTAACTTCATTCTTGCCAGCAGACCCTCTTGGCTCTCCCTCAAGAGCTTCCGCTGAGTGAGCTGCCACATGGAGAGGCCACATGGCAAGGAACTGAGAGCAGCCTGTGGTTGACAGACGCCCCCAGGAGTTGAGGTCCTCAGTCCGACAACCTGTAAGGAACTGAGCGTTGCCAATAACGACATGTACTTGGAAGTCGATCCTTCCTCAGTCCAGTCTTGGATGAGACCCCAAGCCTGGTTGGCTTGACTGCAATCTTGTGGGAGACTTTGAAGTGGTGGATGCTGCTAAGTCATGCTCAGATTCCTGACTCAGATATGTGGGCGTTGTTTTAAGCCATTAAGTTTGTGGTGATTTGTTATGCAGCAATAGACAATTGTTACACTCTTCGGTGCTAAAAAAAGGAGGGTCACATTCCAAAGAAAGAAGGAGAAGTTGCAGAAAAGTGAAAAGAGCTTGGGTAGCCTTCACCAGTGTGCCCAGTGGGTTGGGCATCGCCCCTCAAAGCCAAGCCCCTCAGTTCCCAGGTTGGGGCACATGCCTGGGTTGCGGGTTTGGTCCCTGGTTGGGGCGCATGCAAGGCAACTGGTCGATGTTTCTCTCTCACATCGATGTTTCTCTCCCTTTTTTCCTCTCTTCCCCTCTCTCCGAAAATAAATAAGTTTTGTTTTTTGGTTTTTTTTTTAAGAGCTTAGTTAACACAGAGCTGTGGAGTTGAGTCCCTGCTCTGCAGTTTGGTGTCCGTGAGACCTAGGGTTAGTTCCATACCTTCTCTAAGCCCCAGTTTCCACATCTCTAATGTGAAGATAACATTTTCTACCTCATGTGCTGTTCGCAGGAGTAAACCAGGTGTGGTATTTAGTAGCTCGCCTGGCAGACAAGGAATGTTTCATAAATGCCATTCATCACCTTGAACTTCACCTACCGGAATAGTTACAACTTTGACCCAGGCGCCTTTTAACATGATGTAATAGCCGGCTGGGTGGGTTTACTAGCTTTTCTGCCCCCTCCAGTCGGGACTTTATGTTTCAGAGAGATGGAGTGACTTTCCATTCTTTCCTGAAAAGGTTTCCCTTTCATGGTTATTATAAATATTCCCTTCTTGGTATGCAACACAATCACCTAATTCCTTTTTGTCTGGGAAAAAGCTAGGGAGTATGGAAGTTATAAGGTATTAGTAATCCTTCTTCAAATAAGGAAACAGATGACATTCCCTCGGTGACAGGGGTGTCTGACCTTCGTCTTGGTGCACGAGGCAGCTCTGCACGTGGGAGGGGCTTCATTAGCTGCCTGAGAGCACTGAGTTGTCGGTCACAAATTTCCAGTAGGCTCTTGCTTTCTGTTTTGGTGTTAACATACTAGATACTGTGAAATTTTCATTCTCCACTTAAATGGCATGAGTAAATACAATAGTAAGACAATTCAGACTATAATGAAAAGGTTTCTTAGACTCTGGGCAGGCTATACCTATCAGTTAAAGAGAAACTATAATTTTGTTTCTGTGCCCTGCCTTTGTGACTCAAAATCAGTGGAGCTTTTGTATTTAAAAGTAGTCAAGTTTGGAAAGCCAGGAGAAAGGAGATCTGTTTGGCAGTCACGTGATGGTTATCTGCTCCGTAGGAAGGCCGAGTCGACCCTTTCTCCAGGAGGACGTTTCCTTCACTGACCAACACACAAAGGTGCTCTTTTCCTCCCCTCCACCGCCCCCGCCAAGCTTGCCTTTCCATTTCTTACAGTAACAAAGCAAAACAAATGTATTCCTGCCATCACTTTTTGTATGTGCTGATTGACTGGAGGACCTGGGTTCAAATCTTGACTCCGCAGCTTAGCAGTTTCAGGCTCTTGGGCAAATCATTTCATCTTGCAAGGTATAATAAATAACACCCTCAAACGATGCAATGAGCTAAGATATGTGCGACAACCAAGCTTAAGAGTTTGTTCTTGCTACATTCATATATTAGGGTACAGAATCCATTTCTGGAAAAAAGCATTTTAATGCTTCTCCTTTTCTGCGTGTGCTAAATGTCCCGCGTGTCTGAGCAATAAGCTATCTAGCACAATGTTTAGAGGTGTCTACTCTGTCAAAGTATATTGTAAGTCAAAAGGTTTACATACGATTCCTTTGAATGGAGGTAACAGCTAACATTTTTTTAACCCTCACCCAAGGATACATTTATTGCTTTTTGAGAGAGACAGAGAGAGACATTGATGTGAGAGAGAAAGCTCAGTCAGTTGCCTCCTGTGCAGAGCCAGAACTGGCAACCTTTTATTTATTATTTTTTAAAGGTTTTACTTATTTATTTTTAGAGAGACAGAAAGGGAGGGCGAAAGAGAGGGAGAGAAACATTGATAGGTTGCCTCTCTCATACGCCCCAACCCTGGGGACTGTGGGGACCGAAACTGCATCCTAGGCATGTGCCCAGAATGGGAATAGAACTGGCAACCTTTCGCTTTGTGGAACGACGCCCAACCAACGGAGCCACACCAGCCACCACTGAACCCGCAACTTTTTGGTGTATGGGATGACTCTCTAACCACATGAGCCACTCAGCTAGGGCCTGACTTTTTTTTTTTTAAACGTGTAACCCTTATATTTTTCCATTACCATTTAGTCCCCTTAAACTCTGCTCCCCCCCATCAATCACCACACTGTTGTCCACGTCGGGTCTAACTTTTACTTGAGCACTTGCTGTTGACAAGTGCTTTACGTATATGATTCATTCAATCCTCACAGCAACTCCACGATGAAACTGAAGCCCAAGAGGTGGAAGAACTGGCCAAGGGCCCTGCGGCTTGATGGAGGGATGACTCAAACCCAGCGACCTGAATTCAGCGTCCACTCTGCAGTCCCGCCATGCACCTCGTGCGGGTGTTCATTTCTTGTGTACTAACCCTCTGAGCCAGTAGAACCAAGGGAATGGGGAGCTAAATGGTTTGCAAGCAGGTCATAGATGCAGCTGGAGTTGGTGGTGCAGATGCTTCATGCCTTGGTCCCCAGAGACGTGTGTCCTGACTTTGGGGAGAAGACCCCCACGCATTGGTGCCTGGTTGGCACATACAACAAGAAAGTACTTGCAGGGAATACCATTTTGACCTCCCTGGTCTCGTAGCCTCACTGAACCCTTCAAAGGGGAGGGAGTTTTTGGTAGCAAGGGATAACTTTAACTCCCATTTATTATAAATATGTTCTTATGTGAAATATACGATCGGTTATAAGGAAACTGTTCAAATGGTATTGCCGCTGAATACCTTCGGTCTCCACCAGCTTCTGAAAAATTGCATAACCCATTTGAGCCACATCATAAATAACCAGCTTTATATAGTTTTATTTTCCTTTGGAATCTCTGTGATCCATGAGCCTTCCAAAGCCTATGCCATCCAGAGCATCAGTAATAAATCATAAATATTTATAGCACTTAATCATGAGGAAGCCAAAGAACTAAAGAAGTGTTATATTATTCAGCATCTCATTAAGCACCCAGCATGCTTATAATCCAGTGGTGAGGTCTGTGAATTGTTTCTTTTGTCACCATTGTCTCCCCTCTCATCTATAGGAAAGGAAGTCATTAATGTTCACGTACATTTGCTTCAGCAGTAGCAGGTGTGGACCAAAGTCAATTAGACCACACCATCCCCGATGTCCTGGAAATGTATAATTTAATAGGACAACGAAATACATCCTCCTTGTCATCCCATTACAGAAGAATGAAGGGAGAGATGGGAGGTGGGTTGGGAGGTGGGAGGGAGGAAGATAAACAATTACTGAGTCCTCCCATGAGCTAGGCGATAATAGTTGGAACATCACATTTACATTATTAATGATTCTATTTCATTCCCATTCCTGTATTCGCTTTGTTTTATTATTTCTGAAGGTAAACTAATCTATCAGATATGTTACTCAGTACACAGGAAGAACTAACACTAAGATCATGTAAATATGGAGTGAGGGCTCCCTTAAGAGATAAGGTCCTCATCACTGACAGTGTTCAAGCAAAGCTGGGTGCCCTTTGGCCAGGAATTGCGAAGAGGGGATTTCCTATTAGAAATGATGACCAGGATCACATCTTTAGCAGACAAAGAGGCAAACCTCCTTTTCCTTCTCTGCAATAGAGGTTCACAGTCTAGAACACCCACTTTCCTGGATAGGGAAAGATAGGAGTGGCCATGTGACTAGTTCTGGGAAATGGGATGTTAGCAGATGTCTCTGTGAGGGGGGTGGGGAAGGCTTTTGAGAAAAGGTTTTAGAAGAGACAGACTCGCTGGAACACCCCTCTCTACCCTGCTGGTGGGCTCATACAACAGTTCAGCCACTTTAGAAAATAATTTGGCAGCTATCAAAAAGCTACAGCGCAGAGTTACCATATAACCCTGTTACCAAGCAATTCCACTCCTGGATAGGTACTCAAGAGAATTGAAAACATGTTCACATAAAACTAAGACAAATATTCGTGGCAGCATTATTCATAATAGCCAAAAAGTGGAAACAACTCAAACATCCTTATACCCACGTGTTACATCCGGAGAATGAATTATTTAGTCATCAAAAAGAAGGAAGTACTGATATTTCCATTCAGTGGATAAACCTTGAAAATATTATGCTAAATGAAAGAAACCAGGCACGAAAGGTCGTGTATTGTATGGTTCCATTTGCATTAGGTGTCCCGCATAGGTAGAGACAGAACGTGGACAGTGGTTGCCAGGGATTAGGGGGAGGGGCGGGGGGATGGGGACAGGCTGCTGATAGGTAGGGGCTTCTCTTTGGAATGACTGAAATGTTCTAGAATCACACAGTGGCGAGCATCACACAACCTCGTGAATATACTAAAAGCCACTGAGTTACACATTTCAAAGGGGTGAATGGTATGGTATGTGACTTGTATCTCAATATAAAAAGAAAAAAGGGACAGACTCAGTGGGCTTCTCAGGAAGACCTTTTGCCTGCTGCCCTACCCGCCCCTGCTCTTCCTTCCTGGAAGGCAGATGTGAGGTCTGAAGGTCAGCTGCCATGTTGTGATCATGAAGACCAGGGCCACTTGCTGGAGGATGAACAGAGGTGGTCAGGACCCGCTAAGCCTCATACTTGTTTAATCTGTTGTTTGTCAGATTTTCTGGGGCTGGTGGCTGAATGCAATCCTCACTAATATACCTCCCAAATTTAAGCTTTTATGAAAAGCAATTACTGTTGAAATGGAAAAGAATTGAGTTATGAAGGGCTGTGCCTGGAGAGATGTAGAAAAATAGTTCTTTAGAAGGTGCAATTTGAAGAAGATTTCCCATTTTATGGAGGTATTTAGTACTTGTGTTATAACAAGAAATGGCTTCAAGTTTAAGTTTATGAAGCTGCATTACGACACAGAGTAATGAAAAGTGAAATATGTCTTTAAGGTATCTTTAAGGAAAATACAATAAATATGAATAATTACCATTATAACTATTCTATTAAGACAAGCTACGCTGTCAAAGATAAAGAGTCTATTTTTGGGTAGTTTCCAAAATGCCCGAAAGGCAGACTCGTAATGGCGGATCCTTGTTACGTCTCTAGGTAAGAGTGAAGACATTTAAAAACTACAATTTGTTCAGTAATAAAGAGCCATAATTCGAGTGTAAGAGGGACCATTATGAGCGAAGACAGGGTGAAATGTGCTGACGTAAATAGTCTTCTCTGAGAGATTAGCGTGTTCCCGTGCCATTGGAAACCAAACTTTCTGAAATCTATGCTCATTAATTCACCATCTAGTTTCACATGTTTTTATTGAATAGACAGACATCTTAACATCCCTGTTACTAATTTTCCACCCTGCCCCAAGGTTAGAAAATTCTGGAGTTCTGAATTTTAAAATCGCTGATGAAATGAACTTCCTGTACGCAGAGGTGCTTACATTGGCTTCGGCCAACCGAACTGCAGTTGGATTCCTGTGTGTGACCGTTCTCAGCGGCCCGTCCCGTGAAAAAAAGGGCCATCCCGATACCATGCACTCGTCAGGCATTTTTAAGCTACCAAAGATATTGTTCAAAGACTGAAAAATTAAATTAACCACCTTGTTGCCGGAGAAGGTAATTGACAATTACATCAGCAGTTAAAACAACCAGATGAATCCAATGACAACACGAATTCACACACCGCAGACAGACCAAGACAACTTTTTAATTCCCTTAATTAAAGTTTGGGGAGGAGACAGAAGGAGGCAGACTATGATAATATGGTCAATGCCCCCGAGTCTCTTGTTGTTTAGACCCTCTCGTATTGTTTATCGCAGTGCGGACGGCTCATCGCTCAGAAACCTGGGCCGTTCTTCACCTGTCTCTTCCTGAGTCGTCTGCATTTCAGCTGTGCTCACTGGGTTTTACGATCAATGGGTGTGTCACCTATTGACCCATAAAGAACAAACAAGAATGTGTGTGAAAGCACTGGCTGATTGGCTCGGTTGGTTGGAGCACTGTCCCATACACCACAAGGTTGCAGGTTCAATTCCTGGTCAGGGCACATTCCTAGGTTGGGGGTTCAATCCCTGGTCAGGTTGTGTATGGTAGGCAACCGATCGATGTTTCTCTCCCACATCGATGTTTCTTTCTCCCTCTCCCCCTCCCTCTCCTCTCTCTCTCTAAAGTTAATTTTTAAAAAAAGAAAAGAAAACATATCCTCGAGTGAGAATTAAAAAAGAAATGTGTGTGAAGGCCCTTTGAAAAGCCTAAGAAATTATAGAAATCTAAGGAGTTGTGATGACGATGGCATTATAAATGATATTTTATATCTAATTATTATCCTGTTAGTCTTTCATTCTTCCGCCTGCCGTGGGGGTGTCAGCTCCAAAGCCACTCTCTTCTCCAACTTCTTTGGATAAATGCTCATCAGCAAAGGGGCCGCATTTGCTATAAAACTGTAAAACTGTGGATAATAATTTTTCAGGGACTGAAAATAAGTTTTTTAAAAACCTGAAGCTTCTGCCCTTATTACTTCCTTCTGCTGAAACGGTGTGTCCACTCTTTATATTCAGCCGTAGCGTACTGCTCGCCGACTGTGTGCTGTTATTTGACAGTGGTCCTCGAAGGTCAGGTGAGGACATTATCAAGTCAGAATTTGTTTTCATCAAGCGCTGGCTGGCTCTCGAGAGCAGATCCTAAGGAGAGAGAAATAACGCATCAGAGTTGGGAGGGCAGTGCTGGAAACCCGAGAGCCTGCTTCCTAAGTAGAGGTAGACGACACATGGAATCCCTCCAAGGCTTGGAACACTTTTTTTTTCTTTTTAAGGGAGGAAAGGAGAAAATAAATATGCTGAGCTGTAAAGGAGTCTTTGCTGAGGAAAATAACCACAATAATTAGTCCTTGCATCCAAGCTGTATTGTGGAGAGTTGCTCAGCTGAAACAGTGGCTACTCTCTACCCCGCTGACCTTTCAAGACGCTTCATCCTGTCATTAGACTTCATGTTCACCCCTCACAGCACAACCCCTACTACCTTCAAGGGATCCACTGTGACGCATGTTCCTGTGCTAAGTTTATAAATATATGCAGATGTGATAACAGGAAAGTCATTAGACGTACATTCACACGCTACAGCTACCTTAAAATAGTGTGTTTCTCTTACATACTCTTTAATGAACGTGATGCGTTGTTACTGTTTTAAATTTTTTGTGTGCAGGATTGGTTTTGAGCTTTTCTGAGAAGCACCGATGTTGTACAGGGGGCCTCTCTGGGAACTCGGTCTGTGTTCCACACTCAGGTCTGGAAAGCCGGGTGTACGAGCTTGTGGCAGGGGTTGGGGTCTGCTCCCTGGGGGATGTAAGGACAGAACACTGTCCCGTCGCCTTTGTGTCCTCCAGGCCTCACACAGCCTGACCCCCAAGTCAACAGGAGTGGTCCTATGAGGAAGCAGGTTAACGCCTCCTACTGAAGGCTTCGCGTCCCTGGGGTGGAAGGTCGCTAAAGTCATAGTAACGTCAAGGGGGATAATGGCTACTTTCGTGATAAGTTGAATTTTAATATTTTAAAGAAATCCGCCTAATTTTAAGGCTATTAAGATGTAGGACCATGTTCGGGAAACAAATGTTATGAA